>JZLH01S0327132.1:50790-61620 GCA_001188425.1 Eucidaris tribuloides | reverse complement strand
ATGGTTTATGCAATCGTTGCGAATTAATTGCCCTGAATGTCCCTCAGTATTGTTGGTAGGAGAATGATTTTCATTATTCGTAATATTATGGCGGACGTTGTCACTTACCCCCATTAAACGGCGAGTAACCGATGGCGCTATCGGGCAAGGCCCTAGGGGCACGGCCCTAGGGGCACATAGCCACGAATATCAGTTAATATCTTTCCTAAATACGAAAAACAAAAATGGCGAGTGTCACATCGCTAATCAACCTGTGCTATGATATTATTTTTCAATGATGTGTTAAGTATATTTAGAAATTACCACAGGAAGTATTTGTTTTTATGTACATGTGTTAATGATGAGATTGCTTAGCACAGAAACCAGACTGTAAGTCAATTTTTTTTTCTGGAAGGGTGATTTAAATCGAAATTTAATGATTTGAAACTTGCCATTGATGTAATTAATCGACCAAACTCGGACAGAAAGCAATGATTGCATAACATATTAACTTGTTGGAAAATGCTTATGATTTAATAATAACACAGATTGTAGTTGGTTGTACACAGTAACTAAAGTTAGCCCTCCAAAACTAGGTTTTTCGAATGAGGCCTATTAAATAGACTTATTGTCAACCTTTTTGGATTATTCTTGTATAAATCTTATTTCGAACAATATGATAATGTTCTTCGATAGAATAAGACAGACACTTTTGAAACAGTTATGTTATTGTACTGTATGTCAAATCACACAGAATTGACGAAATGAACGATTAGATGATATTTATCAATTAGATATTGACAAAATTTTTCAAACCTCAATAAATTGTTTTTATTTATTTTAAATACAATACACCTATTAGGAAAATATCTGTATAAAAAGATAATATTCTGGACGACAAAGTTTTTCAAATACACTCAGTCCATACTGACTATGCGGTAAACGAGATTTGCTTTTCGGTGCTATTATCTCAGACAAACTACGAGTTAAGGTAATTTAGGGTGCGTTTGGGTTTCTTTTTCATGGAATAGGTTCGGTTTAAGGGGTGTGGTAGTGGTAAGAGTGTAAGTGTCGAGTTTGGGTTATGGATGGAACCGATTTACGAATATTTTTGAATATTGATTAATTTCTTTTCAGGTAATGTAATTTTTTGCCGAGCAGCAAACCTTTACCTAGTGATAACTTTTCCCTGGAATCGTGGACGCCATGTTTGATATCGACATACAACGAATGACCGGATAAATGGGAACTTGTGCAAGAAGGAAACTCGCCTTCAGTAACGTACTTCATCAAATTCAGCAGCCGACCTTGCGAAGCCGAGGTGCATAGTGCCCTGGTCTTACGATGTTTACTACACGAATAGGTCGGGGAATAAATCCATTTTTCCCGCTCGTTTTTATTATGGACTGTGATCGCAAAATTCTTTTTCATACAGTAACCATTATTCCAATTTGTCTTGGGTTGTTTTTTTTTTTTCTTTCGCGTAGTGCGCTTGTGGCTGTTAGATAAAAGTTATGACAAAAGAAAAAAAAAAATAATCGTTTACTGGACGATGGTGGTACTACGTTAATTTCGAGGTATAGAAAGTTGCTTAAATGAAAGCACAAAAAAAAAAAACGGGGAACTATCATGTAAAGTTGAAATAAATTTTGAATAATCCAATAATTACATGTCCCATACTGGCAACACTGTAGTGTACTACCAAGGTGCGACTCTTCACTCGGTTTTATGTTTGATTGTAAGCTTTTCTGAAGAAGACTGTCCTTTACTCTGCTACTCCATGTAATATTTTGAAATTAATACTTCGAAACACGTTTTTTTGTGGAAGTACGTATGCTTTGGGCAAACAAAATTCAATAAATGACAGGTAAGTGATATATTTAATATTAATACGAGATGCTGAAAATAATAGTTCATACTATTGGCGATTGAACATTGATCTTAAGAACATTTATATTCGAATCTCTGGTTAATTTCTACGTTTAATTATAAGATAGGTTGATATCATTACTGAAATGTCCACTTTAAAGTGATAGTTGACGATTTGGTGGAGCTTCAATTATTAAATAAATTGGTAAAACTTTGATATCTTGAGTCTACAGTAGGTATGTGTATCAAATGGACAAAATAAACACCCTAGAATATATAAGTTTGGAAATTTTATGCTGCACTGGCAAGATATGGAATGATATAAACTTAATTATACCGCGGGGCTAGAATTAATAGCCTAGATCACACACAGTTAAATCTATGGAGGAAGTGGCCAGGTGTGATTCCGGCAATTTGTAGATTTCATTTTTTAAAGCCACTTAAATAATTAAATTTTTGAATACAATTTTTATCAGGGCTTAATTTTTATGACTTATCACGACATCATAAGCGTGGGATGATTATTGTAAGCTTCCACAAATTTTTTAAACTGGTGTGGTAAATGTTTGCCAGTGGGCTTTAATAGATTAATCGGGTATGGGGATAACGCCCATAGTACTCAACTGACAAATCAAGTGTAAAAAGAGCCGCAAACTGGTTTTGCGCAATTTGTCAAATTCCAGTAATATTGATCTTCAATTTAACAGACAGGCACTGTCGTGAATAAGGACCTTCTATGAATTTTAAATGCAATTATTGTAAAGTCTTCGACAAATAGTGGTAGTAGAAGGGTCGGGCAAAATGCCAGGAGCGAGATTCCTCTGCCCTCTTATAACAGACAATTGGTCATAACAATGCAAGAATTCTAGCAACAACACATTTATCCGTACTAGCTTAGCTTTAGGGGGTACGCTTGATAGCTAGGGCCAGAGTATTAAACTCTAGAAAGGTTCAAACGATTTGATGTCATATTTTTAATACATAAATCATTTTAAAGGAGTCGTGGATAAGAATGGGTATATTTGTTATATTTGTAATTTAAGACAATAGCTTCCACAGCTATAAATAAAACGTAGATAATCAGATTTTTTTTGTAATTTTCAATATTTTTTTTTTAATTGATAGCTGTACAAGGTAAATATTTATAGCATCTAGCAGTAGGATTGCGGAACCTCGGTTAGTCTTGTTTAAAGGCCTTATTTAACCTGGGGACGACGGGTTCTACAGAAGCCAGTACATTGAACACTTCAGAGACGACGGTCTTCTGCAGAAGCCACTGAAAATATATCAGAAATTTCGGTTCGAACCTGGTTAAACTGATAGAGCTTCTTTGCCCTGATGAATCTGTCCACATAATTACACTTTTTGGATAATAAAGTATACAGTAAGAAAATATTTTGTGAAGAATTTGATAAGAAACAGGTTGGGTTTATGTTCTCAAAGTCGAACCATGTGCAAAATCGCCGTCGTTTCTCATATGAACAACAAGTGCCATGTCCCTTGCCCATAACATCCGAGGGCCAGAGGAGTTAAAATTGGAAATATCATAATCATGTTTCTTATTGACGAATATACAATGCTTTCCTTTATTTTCTTTGATTGAAAATATTTCAAATTTATTAATTATTTTGAACTGAACTAGAATATAATATTAAATAGTTTCTTTAATACCCACAAAAACCTTCTTTATTCTTTTGCATTAAAATATTTACGAAGTCCTATGAAAGTTGTTGTATGGATTCGTTGTGTTCGATTTTTCAATACATGAAGCGTCGTCCCCCGGTTACCATGGTTTACAATTTAAACAGTTTGCAGAGAGAATGAGAATGGTTATAGTCTCCAAAAACTGTTGACTTTTTTAACGGCATCACACACACATTTGTGCCAGTTTATTTTCTTAAAATATGTATCAAATTTCCACATTAATTAGCTAAGTTGAAGTTGAAATTCTGAGGGGGTGATTAAAATGTCATTTTTAACATAACACTTTAAATTATAGCAGTGGATCTGCATTTGCAAACATCCCCACAGACCAGGGAAAAGATAACCCATGCCTTAGGCTATATAGGCATAGGCTATTGATGAAAGGGATGTCTGTGAAATTGAGGGTCAGTTATTTCCTACAATTTTGAATAAAAATGCGAATTAAGAAAAAACAACAACTGTTTAATAATTTAAGTGTAGCGTTCTATGCGTAGGATTTTCAAGGGCGTATAGCGCTGGGGGTGGGGTGACTAGTGTGCACGTGCACCCCCCGCAGAGCATAGGGAGTATCCCGGCCCCTGGCAAAGCAAAACGAAATTGTGTCACCATTTCATTTTATTGCCTTCAACACAACTGATTTACTCAACTTTAGTTTCCACATCCTAAGATGTGCACCCTCCCGCATGTCACTTAGTTTCACCTCCCCAAGATGGTGCAGCCTGCCCCATGCCAACCAGCCTACGCCTTGATTTTTTTTTCTCGCATGAGAAAAAGAAAAAAAATCAATCAGAATCTACGGTTCACGTATAATTTCACGTAAAACTGAAGTATTACAGGTCCTATATTGTTGCTAAAGGTTTCAGCATGACTATTTTCTTTCAAATCGTATTTAACGAATGTTAATTTTTAGGCTAATGCAAACAGAGAATCAACTGCCTTTAATGTTGCTTCTTTGTAAATACTGAAAAAACATAAGCATATGTTTTCTTAATGTTTGTTGACTAATGGAATTTAATGTACAGTTACCTAGAACAATTCAGTCTATCTCATTCGATTATGTAGAATTAAATCTGCTTCTTTGTGTGTTACGCCTCAGCAGTTGCCATTTTAAATACACTAATCACTCTCTCATAGCCAGTTTGCGCATTTTTCTTTTTTCTTTTTTCCTAAGATCCTTATGTTGAAGGAAAAGTTTTCTCAAACATTAATTTGGATTTAACGAACTCAGAGGCCATTCGATAGATTAATTTAGAAAGTTATGCGACCGTAGGTGATAGTAGAACCATTTAAGAGGTACGAGTCTTTCAAGAAAGTTGATTAGATGTGAAACGGTCGCCATTGATCTAAAAGTAGTAATTTTTTCATTGAACTCTATGATGTCATTGTAGCACCAATTCTCTATGATTTTACGTGCTAAAAAATTATAGTGCATTTTTTTAATCTGGGGTAGCAACAAAGTAATTTGTATTCTAACATAAAAGAGACATGCAGATTCATGCTTATGTTCACACAAAACTGAGCGAAAAAATTGAAGCAAATTTTCACTTTTCCGTTTGAAATATAAACATTTTGAATTAATGTTCAACTCATCAGAAAATCGTATCGGTATGAAATCTACAGATGGGCGACACAATATGTTTGTTTTCTAAAGAACAATTAGTGAGTACACAAATGAAAAAAGAAAGGCAAAAAGTTAAAAAGTAGAGTGATTATGACAGAGTTCGTTTAACAGAAAATACGATTCAAACAGGGTGAAGGTAAACTTCGGACACCGATGCAAATTTTGAAAAGCAGGTGTGAATGTTTTTAAATAGGCAGTTGCAAGATCGATAAGCATCTGGAATGCTTTTCATCTCGTTGTGAAATAGTGTGTTTCACTGAAACGCTTTACAGTGGTAATGGCGAACGAAGGATGAGAAGAAACGAACATAAAATATGTGTCAGAAGAAACTTGGTAGAGTGTAAGAACACTGTACCAGAAGGGAGGTACAAGAGTACGTTATCAACCAAAATTACTTGGCCAGATTATACGAAAGGTTTCGAAAAGCTTAAATTTTTTATTCATGCTTAGACATATCAACAACAAAAAACTGGGTTAAAGTCAGTCTGTTTTCTAAATTTTAAAGCTGATGAAATGTATGTATTACAATTTATGGTAGTAAACGTTACAGTATATTACAGAGTCAAGTTCAATGTTGACAATTATGTTATGTATGTTTAAAAGTATAAATATAGATATGAAATTGCCATAATGTCGCTTACTTAAATTATGGACTGAGTGTGACATGTAATGTGTAACGGGTTAATTCCGCTGTTAATTAGAATATGATCTGAAGGACTATGGTTTTATATTTTAAGCAAATGCACACGTATATTTTTGTTGTCATTATTACCACTATTTGGCTAATTAAAATGAAAACTATACAAAGCTGTCTGAACGTTATTGAAAATACATTTTTCTGTTTTCAAGACAGGGAGAGTATGTTGTGTATGCGTGGAAGCTGAAAGTACTTCGGTTAATATATTCATATAGTACGTGGTTTACAGACAGAAAGCATTTTAAACGCATATATGCAGAAATACGCAAATGCACTGCCCAGACAGTTAGTTGTAATGTTCTCCAGGTCAATCCACGGTGTTATTATAATAGTTATTCATGATGTGCGTTTGTGTTTGCGGATTTATACAACTGGTGTTAAAAAATAAAATGTGTTAATTTTGATATGTAATAACAAAAAACTTCAACCCAGATAATGCTGGCATGAGTTTTGAGTTAATAGCTGACACTGGCTGAAGCAGTGAACATTTTTGTTGAGGTGGTTTCAATACCGGTATCCAATAATCAGTTTTATGTAATTCGAATGCTTATTGAAAAGTTACAGTCAGATTTTGCCTCAAAATCAACCCCCTGCTAAAAATGAGACTGTACAGGAAATCAATTGCGTCCTGGCTGCTGCAGAGTGCTGTGCTTAGTCCCACACCAATAGTCATTCAAGCAATGGACAATGCGCTGGAATAGCACACGTTTTTGGAAAATTGTATGCTAGTTTCATTTACGTCAGGTGAGATAATATGCCATTTATAAGTTATTCTTAGATAGCTAGCGAGCTGACTAGACTATTCACGTATCCACAGCCATGTCTGTCTATTGTGCTGTGGACAAGGCACACACACTCACACACGACAATTTAATTTCTGTACAGTTTCCAATTTGTTTACGGGGGTTGGAATTTGAGGCAAAATCTGAACTCTAACTTTTTAAATAAGCATGAATTACATAAAATTATAGAATTGATTAATGATATCGTATTGCAAACCACATTCCAACAAAAATGTTCACTCTTCAGCTCTATAACACAAACTTCATGCCAGTATTATCTGGTTGTATAGTTTTTTGTGTTATTAATATCAAAATTAACCAATTTTATTTTAACACCTAGTTATATGATTGTATTTTCAGTTACATGTTGATCTGAGATCCGAGTTCTAATAAATCAGTACAATTGGTGACCAAAGTAGCCACACCTTAGTTTGGGTTCCATTTTAGTCTGTTAATTGGCAGTCGTGTGTTTTATTTTGCGTTATGATGTATAGTTTAGACATTAACAATAGGCTTATTCACAGGTTTCCCAAAGCGTTTAATATAATGTATTTTTAAAAATTAGGGTATCCTTTAAATTATTGCTTACGTTTAAACAATAAGATACATCCGACTACCAATATTATGATGACCTGAAGCAATATTTCGTTATGCGTGACACATAACATTAAGGGAAATGATAAGGTTGGATGTTGCCCTGATTTAGGACACTATCCTTCACAATCAAGTAACTGTTTTTAAGTTTTGTGGATGAAATTTCGATTGTTATGAATTACCCTCTTCGTTGTACATATACTATAATTAGAAATGCTTGCGATTCGAATTCGTTGTGCTGACTTTCATGGGATACAATTTCTTGTCAGCGGAGAAGAATAATTAAAAACTGGTAAATTAATGTTGTTTCTTCTCAAGTAACGGAATTTAAAGCTAAATCTTCAAGTCTGAATTTACAATTTAGCCAGTGTATATATTGCTATTGTATACAACCTAAACAATGGATCTCGGGATTCGTGATTGGCCAGGCACATGCCACATGAAATTTAATAGAAAACACCCATTTAACTCCTTAAAAGAGACAGCCGGTGCATTATGGCACCATAATGCCGCAGTGTTCCCAAATAGCCAGACCACGGCATTGTGCGCATAATGCACGGCGGTAAGTAGACGTTTTATTATTATTTTATTATTATATTATTATATTATTAATTATTATTGATTATTATTATTGTTATTATTATTATTATTATTATTATTATTATTACTTATTATTATTATATATATTATTATATATTATTATATATTATTATTATTATATTATTATTATTAATTTATTTATTATTTTTTATTATTATTATTATATTCACAAATATTAAAAATATAATATGCCTTCACGGGAAACCAAGAATGGCGACTCTAAGTTGAAAAATACTTTTTCATCGTCGAAACAGTTCTCTAATATATTTTGAAACCCATTCTAAAATTATGTTTGATCCTAGTTTGAAGGAAGAGTTACTATAATACAGTGTTAAAATAGAATTACTATCCTTTAGTTTTGAGAACAAAAACGTAAAATTACATTACAATCTTACTAGTGTGGAGTCATATGCACACTATCAAACTAAAGTGTTAACTGAACATCCCGGCCTTGCTATTCAGACAGTTGTTTATTTCACTTATTGCTGCTTATAAGGGGATACCTTCATGCTATATATACCCCATTTGGCGTTTTTAATTGACATCAAGTGACCATCATCATCATGTATCCATATTGTCTTCTACCCTTGGTGTTAAATGTAGACCCCCCCCCCCAAAAAAAAAAAAAAAAAAAAAAAAAACAAGTAGCAGGGCTCCACTCATATAATTTCAATGAGTTTGATTCCGTATACAGTAACATCCACCAAAAAGAGTGAACGTACTCTATTGTAACTAGAGTATAAACTCACTCTTGCATGTATTCCCAGTTTCCTCGCGAACTTTTTTTTGTTTTGTTTATTAAGAATGTTAACTCTTAAATGTCCTTGAAAGAATAAGTGTCCTTCCATGCATGTCTATTTTCACAGCTGGGAACTTGGCCTACTTTTTTGTACATGTATTTGCAGATATCCGGTATATTAATGTTAGTTTTATATACGTTGGCCAAAAGCCTTGGGGGAGGAGACAATAAGTAGCAAAAGGTGACGCACGTCTGTTTATCACGCGAAGCGAATACATAACTGACCAACGTGTATATATTGTTGAATGAACATTTATTGTGTTCACCAACGTTCAAGGCAAAGGACGGTCTATGAAGGGTGCGGTGCATGTGACACCACGTTCTTGTTTTGAGGAATATTCACCAAGCCAGGACACCGAGACAAAGTAAGTTTAATTAATACAGCTTTTCCTATCTTATATGATTGTTACAATAACATTGGTTGTGTTTTCTGTGTTTGGGTGTCGAAAATGTCTTTCAGTCATAAACTGGCATACTTCTGTTTTATTAAAGGTATGACCTAAGAAATATTCAATGTAGAGTACTTTTTCATCTCGAATCCCGATCAAGCTTTTAATTCTCCATACCAGTTTGAGGTTTTGAGTTATTCACTAAACTAAACATTTTTGGGGACCGCCCATATTTTTGGAGCCCAATATGCAAAACAAGCTGCCAATCATGTGACGTCATCAAAGGAGCACCGCTTTCTGTGCAGCGAGCTTGACTTGCGTAATACGTACATGCAATACGTAAATTTGAAATGTCTGTCGCCAGTCAAACTACAAACTTCAAGGTCATATTTAATCATTTCTGTGACATATTCGACCGTCTCTGAATCATCTGGGAGTGATTCATGGGTAACAGTTTCAATTTTGATAATAACTAAAACGATAGACACTGATGGAAAAAAAAATGATTACTTATTAGTTATTATTGCCTTGTGATAGAACGAGCACAAACTCCTAAAACACATCTTTATTTCGCTTTTTTTTTAAAGGAAATTGAATATACGGTGAAAATGGGACTATGCACTGATCCTCAAACCGATGACAAAATACCCCCCCCCCCCAGTTTGTTTTTGCTCTCTTTCAGGGTTTTGGATGTTTTTGTCAGAGAAAAATTTACTCTATACAAAAAAATTACAAATCGAAATCAATTCATGATATACTCCAATCCAACCAAGATTTATACAAAAATTTTCTTTAAGAAATATATGAATACGGCAATGAGGCTTGCAAACCCGGGTTTAAAACGATGAATTTGATTTCTAAACCTGATATTAAAGGGCAGTTACAAGATTAAGAGTAGTAAAAAATGTCACAAGTACCGAATGAGTTAATGAATTTCTACTATATGAGAAACAAACATTAATTTACAAATTTTGAATTAATATCTATCTGGCCCTGGAAGAAATTGATCTCATGGAAAGCAGCTTGGCAATTTTCACTTGTTAAAGCCAAGAGGGAATGTGTGATTGTGAAATTTTCATAGCAGAAACTTTTAACGGTATAATTGATTTTGGGGGCATTGTGTCCTAAGTTGAGGACCACTTTCAGTCTTATCATTTCCCTAAAAAACAGGTCTTGTAGTATTTTTGCTCTATTTTTAGATGAATCGCGATGATCAACAGAAATTGTCGATTTGACTTCCAACCGTCATCTCCCTTCTTTTACTACAACTTTTACTACAAAAAAGGGACATTTATACCATGGTAAATATATTAGTTAGTGTAAGTTCATGGACCGCTCTTTTTTTTTTACCCCCTAGCCCAAATCAAAGCGAAGCGAACTGCGATTTTGCTAGCACAAACGTAGTCTCGGTCCCAGACCATGCAACCTAGTCTTCCTCCAGAGTACACTCACTCAGTTTGGAATGAAGTTAATCAAGACAGTAGTCTCAGTCAAAGCAGTTAAACTGGCGATAATAGTTTCGTTATCAATATAAGATGGGTTAATCTAAACGTCTGGAAGCCAGACTAGCACAAACCATTTTCTGTCGTCGTGGGGCCCAAATAAGGGTCTGAACAATCTGCGCTGTAGACTACTACTACTTTATAGGCCCAGTGTTAAAGGTGCTCCCCGACACAATAAGCAGAAAAATCACAGAAATGGTCTTGGCTTAAATCAGTGTGGAATGTTATTTATTTAAAGATAGAGTTCGGGATTTTCACGCCAGAAAACGACAACATGATTGAAATCAGCTCAAA
>JZLH01S0327132.1:36600-49177 GCA_001188425.1 Eucidaris tribuloides | reverse complement strand
AGCCCGCTTTCTGCTGCCCAGCGAAGCTTGATTGCGAATACGTACATGCCAATACGTAAATTTGAAATGTCTGTTGCCAGTCAAACTACAACTTCAAGGTCATATTTATCATTTCTGTGACGATATTCGACCGTCTCTGAATCATCTGGGAAGTGCATTCATGGGTAACAGTTCAATTTTGATAATAACTAAAACGATAGACACTGATGAAAAAAATGATTACTGATTAGTTATTATTGCCTTGTGAATAGAACGAGCACAAATCCTAAAACAATCTTTATTTCGTTTTTTTTTAAAAGGAAATTGAATATACGGTGAAAATGGGGACTATGCACTGATTCCTCAACCGAAAATACCCCCCCCCCAGTTGTTTTTCATATGCTCTCTTTCAGGTTTGGATGTTTTGGTCAGGAGAAAATTACCTCTATACAAAAAATACAATCAAAATCAATTCAAGATATACTTCCAATCGACAAAAGATTTATGAACAAAATTTTCTTTAATCAAATATATGAAATACGGCAATGAGGGCTGGCAAACCCGGTTTAAAACGATGAATTTGATTTCTAAAACCTGATATTTAAAGGGCAGTTACAAGATTAAGAGTAGATAAAAAATGTCACAAGCTACGAATGAGTTAATGAATTTTTACATATGAGAAACAACACTTAATGTACAAATTGTGAGATTAAATATCTATCTGGCCCTGGAAGAATTGATCCAGGAAGCATGCTTGCAATTTTCACTGGTAACGCAGAGGGAATGTAGTGATTGTGAATTGTTCATAGCAGAAACTGGTTAACGGAAATGATTTTGGCGGGCATTGTGTTCCAGTTGAGGACCACTTTCAGCAGTCTTACATCCCTAAAAAACAGGTCTGGAGTATTTTTGCTCTATTTTTAATGATCGCGATGATCAACAAAATGTCGATTGACTTCCAACCGTCATCTCCCTTCTTTACTACCAACTTTTACTACAAAAAAGGACATTATACCATGTAAATATATTTAGTTAGTGTAAGTTCATGGACGCTCTTTTTTTGTACCCCTAGCCCAAAATCAAAGCGAAGGCAACTCGATTTTGCTAGCACAAACGTACAGTCTCGGTCCCAGCACCATGCAAGCCTAGTCTCCTCCAGAGTACACTCACTCGAGTTTGGAATGAATGTTAATCAAGACAGTAGTCTCAGTCAAGCAGTTAACTGGCGATAATCAGTTTCGTTATCAATATCAAGATTGGTTAATTAAACGTCTGGAAGCCAGACTAGCCACAACCATTTTCTGTTCGTCGTGTGGGCCAAATAAGGGTCTGAACAATCTGCGCTGTAGAACTACTACTACTTTATAGGCCCGATGTTAAAGGGGCTCCCCGACAAATAAGCAGAAAAATCACAGAAATGGTTCTTGGCTTAAATCAGTGTTGGAATGTAGTTATTTAAAGATAGATTCGGGATTTTCACGCCATGAAAACGACAACTGATTGAATCAGCCAAATCGCTCGTAGTATAAATTAACACCTGTCACAGAACCTTTGGGTAGAATACGTAGTTTTGTTGAAAATCTGGACGGTTAAATTTCAAAATTTGCACAGTGACGAGCACGTTTCGTCAGTTCCAAAATTGTCTGATCGGCCGCTTACCGAAGGTCACTCAGAGGTCACAACCGTTAAAAACCATGGCAGTGTACGTAGTCGCCCACTGCTCGTCAGTTGGTCATGCGTACCGTGTTCTGCAATTTGAGCAAATTTAAAGTCACGGAAAAAATATATTACTCTGGTAGCATATCGTTATTAATTTTTTTCTCACAAAACAATAAGTTCGTGACGTACAGAACTCAAACTTTCAACACACCACTTGTAAGTACTTTAATACCGTTTTTAATCATAATAAAGGGAAGTGATGGACTTGCAAATCCTGAAATCCTGAAATCAATCGCAGCTCATCTAAGTTTGTAGATTGCTTTGGAAGTAGAGTGAGAAAAGACTATCGAGCCTAGAAACTTAGACTAGCCGATCATGCACTCCACGGCCAATTTTATTCAGGGGATGGCATTGACATCGAAAAACGCTTAATTGTTTTTGGGCCTATCTATTCTGCGTGAAGAATTGAAGTAGCCAACTATACGGGTATATAACAAACATGGGCGTAAATCCGTTCCGAGGAGTGGGGGGGGGGATGATTGATGAAATTTCCAAATTTTGGCCCAAAATTTTTGGGGACATCCCAAAATCAAGGGCTATTTCTTGAAAAGGGGACACCTACAGCGTGCATAAATACCACTATCTCTACCCTAAAATTGGCATATAGCTTTTATTGTGATTAAATTTTAGACCTTTCACATGTGTTTCTCGATCTTTTTGCTGTAATAAAAACACTAGATATCATGGCATTAGATTTTGCAGTTGGGTTTTCATGGCCAATATCAATGAACGAGCGAGCGAAGCGAGCGAGAAAATTTTTAGGACCTGTGAGAATGCATGGTGTCTAATAACATCGTATAAAAGTGGAAAATGTTTCTGAAATGTCTCAAATTCAGAGACTGAAAAGGCCTCCAAACATAATATATGAAAAATTGGCGAGCGAGCGTAACGAGCGAGCCTGAAAAAATTAAAGTTGCTCTAAGTCGTTTCAAATTTGGGGCACAAAGTAAAGAGGAAAAATTCGTAAATAAGAACAGGTGCCTCTAAAATGTGAAAAAGGCCATTGTCACAGGGGAGGCTTATCAGAGGTGGAAAAATTGACAATTGCTAAAGAAAACGATTGCACTCCTTATTTCCTCATGTGAAAATATCTGAGTTTGTTTTCTACATTTTTTTGATAATAAGATGTTTAATTAGGCCTACATTTTGCGTTATCTGTGCTCTGAATAGGGATATGGATGCCCATTTGGACTAATGGAAAACACGTTAGTAATGAACATGAATGAGAGATATTAAACTGGAAACATCCGGATATTCAGATAACAATATCTTTAGCATTTAAAAAAAAATATAGAAATGTTAGTAATAATTGAATAAACACAAAAACACTTATTGAAAAGTGGAGGTATATTTGTACAGAACATCCCCCTCCTTCCTGAAAAGTGGTGGGATATATCCCTCAATCCCCCTCCTCCCAATTTCCCAATTTACGACAGTGTTCTTTAATTCGGGCAGTTGGGAAATGCTGTCTCTGACCATGTCCTGCCAGTAGTAATACTTCATTTCTAAAAACCAATGTTTTGAATAAATAGTAGGTTTAAAAGTCGGAAATATACACAATTTCAAAATGCGATTATAACTATAATCATGCATGGAGACTACATTGGAAAAAAACAGAGCCATACCAGGAATTTTCGGGCCGAAATGTCAAATTATTGGAGGGAAAGTGCAACGAGGAGCCGAAGCGACCGACCAGGACTTGAGTTTTTTAGAATTAAAAATGGACGATCTTACAGCATTGTTAAAGGCATTTTAGGGAGAAATTCTCACTAATATCGAGCCATTTTATAATGAATTTCATAATAAAAAAAAATTATATTTTTCTCGAAAAGTGGGGGGGGGGTGATGGTGTACAGGCCATCCCCCCCCCGCCTCAAAAGTGGGGGATGCGGGATATAACCCCCGCATCCCGGATTTACGCCAGTGATAACAAACTTATTCACCAACCAGACACAACGAACTGTATAATTACTTAATACGACAATGAAAGGTCAATTACTGGTAAAAACTAGATGGTACAAGCGGAAAGTTTCAATTACTAGTCTATGAAGCGAAATTCGCGACACAGTGATACGGCCATTAGTGTTTTCAATGCAATGATGTCAATTATGTATCGCATCACTGGAGCCTCAAGGCTTTAAGTGGCCGAGTTGACCTTTCGGAAACAACATGGTACTTTTGGCGACTAATCAGCCTCTCGCAGCCACGGAAACCAGGACTTCTCGTATTGGCTGGTTGTCAAACTAACGTACTCGGCTCGACCGAAAATTGGATGTAGCGACAAGATTGTGTACTTTGTGGTTGTATGCACACAGCTAAAAAGCCAGCGTATAATTTTGGTGGATTTGATATGATCATTTTTACCTTTTATCAATTAGTCATAAACTGAGGACAAGGTAGTGTCGCATCAGAAAACAACATCAAACTCTTGGAAAATTGTTTGGAGGAACTTATTGTATTCTTTTTTAAAGACCATCGAGAAGATTTTAACTTCGTAGAGTTTCTATGGCTACCGTAAGTTGTCAGTACCCCCGGCATTTTATAAATATGTTCTAAAATTAATCTCTAAAACGTGGAAACGTATTAGAGCGTTTCATTTTGACGGCATACTAGATGACATTATTAGTCTACTTAAAAATACAAACCCACCACATTGGCATTATTATAATAAAAAGTACATGCAACCTTGAAGCGAGATTCATATTGAAATAGAGTAAAATTCTTTTAAAAAATGACGAATTTATTATGGGAGATTAGAACTAACATTCTGAGATAGGAATATTATTCCTCACTTTAATTATCCACGGAGAATGCGGTGTAGACCAGCATGTTTATTGTCTTTTTCTGTTTTGATTGTCTCTCTGTTTTCCTTCTTTTGGTTCGTGACCCTTTACGTCCCTTTTATAATGCAACATTAAGCAGACTACGGGTTTTAAGTGCAAGCTTGCTTTTCATTCGGGTACCTTTACGTTTATTTTGCCTTATGGTATATATTTTGTACAATGATTAATAGAATTATACTTTATGTTTACATATTTCCAGACGAATACTTAGAAACTCTACGATCTTGCTTATGACTGCATTAACATAATTATAGTCCTAATAATTGTATGTTATGAATTAGGTTGTGATTTACTCTTTAATTTTACGATAGAAAAGTGGAAAATAAAATCAATTCAGTCTAATGTTCTACACAAACTTGCCTTCAAATAACACAATCGTTTCCCAAGACATTTTTTTTTCTTTTTCATCTAACATAAAAAGCCATATTTATTATCGCTTCAAAACGTTTCTACAGAATAACCACATTTCCAAAGGGGAGTGCACTATATGATCTCCTGTAGATCTGCAACACACGGACACAGACATACACATAGACAAACACACAAACAGACACACAAACGCACACACACACACACACACACACACACACACACACACACACACACACACCACACCACACCAGTCACACACACACACGCGCGCGCACACACACATACACACCTCAAACGCAAATACAAACACACATGTATAACAAAACGGAGAATAGTTTGCATGCCAAGAGGACACAGCGCCCAAAGATATCAATTACACAAACAGACGATGTACGGGAAGTCCAGCCCTTAACTCTGTTTTGGGGACTTCCGATAATCTACACATATATCCGATTATGGTAAAATCATTCTAAACGTAGAGTCAAGTTCAGTCAACCCTACATACTGGTCGCTTATCCTATCATCCCACGTTCCCTGAAAACAAATTCCGATGGAAAACAAAGATAAAAACAGAACATCCCTGCAACATTGTAAGAATGCTTACATTGAAACACACATATATGTCTAACACATTTCGATCCTGTTAACCTGTTAAGTGTTGGAAGTCATGCTCATTAAAAACATCGATCGAATGCTCGAATAGGTTAAAATAAAACCAGATCGTTAGCAACAGGTAAGCATATTCAGAATTCCATTTCCCTTCCCACAAATTACTACTTTCATTAATCTCTTAAAATATCGAGGTCAAAATGACCGGAAAACGGTTGGTAGGGATTACACTTAAAACGGAGTAAAAAAAATTACCTCGAGAAGGGCCTCATCGTATTAAATAGTGATAAAACCTGACATGGAGGGGAAGAGGCCTGGGAGGGGGGGGGGTTCGTCCACCCCTCAATTGTTAAACTTAATATTATTTTGTTTCTATTTCAGTGGCGTACCGTGTGTCAACTCATTGGGGGAGGGGGTAGAAGTAATCCTGCGAGCGAGCGTAGGGAGCGAACGGTTTGAAAGCGAATATAATTTTTCTTCGTAAGACAAAAATGAAGTCTTAGTCGTGAACTCATTGCGTCATGCATTCTGGTTATGTAAAAATCCGTACGTACTTTGTAATGGCTAGTTTTGCAATAATAGAAATATAACCCTAAATTTGCCCGACCAGACGAGCAAGCTTCCATAATCATTTCGTCCTTTTAAATTATTTAAGCATAGGGATGGTTGGAGTAAGTGGGGTGAACAGCGAGCATAATTTCTTTAAAAAATATGCCACAAAATAACGATAAATAATCAATACAATGAAAGTCAGAAAATACACACGTAAAAAATTAAATACACATTATTTTGATTTATGAAACGGACTGCAAGACTACAATTTTTGTATAAGCTATAAAATCTCTGAATTTCAGCTCAAGTGTTTGTTTTCCTTTATATAACTAAGTGATATTACTTCACTGTTTTAACACAAGAAGGTGCTCTTCTACGAGTCATGATCTGATAATTTGATGATGCCTGAATATTCACACTTTTGCACAAACACATGATGCCACTTTGAATAAACAAACAAAACTTAAATGAATGATTACGCATTTCAATAAAAAGAATAAGCTTGATTAACCTAAGGACCTACGCTGATATGTCTATTCCAAAAAGATGCGCTCACCCCAATTTCTATCTCAGTTCGCTCCAATTTTCTTGTTATTTTCCCTTTCCTTTTTTGCCAGCCGATGGGAGGGGGGGGGTCACGTCCCCCCCCTAGTTACACCACTGTCTATTTTGTTATACTATTTTGCTATCTGCAAACCTATTCAAAAGATACATAAAGATACATATAATTGAATTAGGTTATGAAACTTTATTAATGGGGGGAGGGGCGAGAGGGGGTATTTTGAAGTCACATTTTCCACTTTTTAAACGAAAATATGTATACTTGGGACATTTTTTTTACCCCGCACAAGAGCATTTTGTGTTTTAATTTCTCCTTCCGTGTTTTCGTCCCCCGCTCATCACATGAAATCTTCGCTTCTGAACCTGACCCAATTCATTCCAGTTCAAATCCGATCCGTTTCTGGGTCAAATTATTTTCGAGGAATCTGATTGAGTGAAGAAGAAAAAGTAGTAGTAAAATAGTAGTATTAAAACTTGGATATGTGACTAAATAATATGACGTAAACAACACAGTAATGGAAGCTTAAAGACACATTGTGGAGCTTCAATAAAAAAAAAACTGGTCAATTTATAATATCTGAGATACAAAGTAGTGATTAAATAGACAAATAAGCATCCTAGAATACAAAAGTTTGAAAAGTTATGCTTCCACTGGCATGATATACATGAATAAATACCACCCTTGAAATTATTACTGCGGTGGAGTGTAAAATAGTCTAGATCTACACACATTAGTCTGTGGGAAGAAAAGTGCTAGGTGAACCTGCATATTGATAAGTTACTTTGAAGTACATTTTATTTTTTAGAGCTTCATTTTTAGACCTTATCAAAGAGACTTTGGGCAAGGATTATTATGTAACTCACATTTTTAAAATTGTGGTCATTGTTAATTAGTTGTGTCTTCAATACCTTCTTTGCATTTGTTCTGCTGGTTTATATGCAGGTATTTAGGATCACCAGTTACTTCTTAGCATGGCAAGCCAGGACAGAATCGTACTTGTCGTTGCTATCAGCCTGGCCCTGCTAGTAGGTCTAGGACTAGGAGTTATTATCGGCTGGTTCTCGGGTCCCGACCGGGTACCGAACTCCTATGTGGCCGCACGAAGAGAAGCAGACGGCAGCATCGGATACAAGTTGATAAAAGAGATGAAAGCGGAAAATATACGGGACGTCTTATGGTAAGTTCTACTATCGTATCGAACAGCTTCCCCGAGTTCCATGGAGGAAAATTCTCCCGGGAACAACTCCGCCGAAGGCAACTCGAGATTTAAAAAAAAAAAATCTGGAAACATTGTTAAACTCCGCACCGGGGAGTTGTCCTTGGGCCAAGGGGGTGGGGATGGGGAGTGGTCTTCCGGGGAGTTTGTCATCAGGGGAAATGCCCAATAGGAGTTAAATGTCCCCACTGGAGCCGGGGAATTTTCTCTGTGGAATTAGTCCTAGAACGATTTCTCCTGTTCACACTTGTTCGATACATACACGCAAGTAATAACATTACTTTCAGTTTGATTTTACTTGATTTTAGAGATCAAACAAGACCAACAACGACAACGACATCAACCACAAGGAGGGATGTGTACCACCTTTACGGAAACATTTCCATCAGTTTCCCAATTAATGATACCACATCTCTATCTTAACGGCAAACATCCCAAATAAATAGTGAAATATACAAATATTGTTTCTATTGATGGCAATTCAGCCTATTTGGGTGACAGAGATTTCCACAATAATTTATGTTGCGCGGAGGACCCCCCCCCCCCCAAAAAAAAAAAATATATATATATATATATATACATTAGAGCATGACAACAATGACTTTTCATGGTCTGCTGCACAAACTTTTGCAGCAGACCATGATAAGCCATTGTTGTCATACTCTTGAGTCTTGTGCATGGAACTAATTACGATTTTTTTTCGTCCAGCAAATCATTGTCATCCTGTTGTGTTCTGTATTATGCTTTATCGAGCCTCTTTATTTTGTTTTGTGACCAAACCTTTTTTCCCAATTTACCTTCAAGGGGTTTGACGCAAGATCCGCATGTGGCTGGAACTCCACAGAATAAAAAGCTTGCAGACGAGATACACCGAAACTGGACCGATTACGGATTCGAAGTCACCACGCATGCGTACAATGTCCTGCTGTCCTTTCCTTCAACGGTAGAGGGCGAAGATAATGTGGTGAGCGTAATCAGAACGTAATATTTCTTTATAGAGAACAGAAATGGTGACGTTAAACTGGTTCGTAAATATGTAAATAGCCAAACAACCTAAGTGAAACTGCACCTTTCCTATTGGTAGAAACAACTAGCTGCCACGCGCTGCACATCGCTCCACAATTCTGCCCCCCCCCCATGACAAAAGGGCATAACTGACATTTTTTCTTCAAAATTGAGTTTTATAGTGAAAGGGACTCTGTACATCATGTTAAACAAGCATAATAAAATATGTTAATTAGAAGTGTGCCTTTGTTTCATAATCCGCTTGTTAAAAGGACACTGAGCAGGGCCTTAAGTCTTTGAGCGAAATACATTTTGCTCCATATTTTCAAAACACAAAAATGTCAGTTATGCCATATTGTCATGGGGGCAGAATTGTCCACGCAAATTTCTAAACGAGAGTGGCGTGACGCCACACTTTGGTACACCAAAGTGACGTCACACTTTGGTGCTGTATGAGATGAAGTAAATAATACTTCTTTTGATATGGTATACCAGCCTTCACAGCAAATTTAAAAGTTTGGCTCACTCACTGTTTGATGCTCGCGGTTGATTGAGAACAATACATCTCACAATGAAATAAATTGAGCATTTCGGCCAAATTCAGATATCTCATTAATTAGATGATGCAATAATTGCGTGAATGTGTCACGAGGTTGATATACGTAAGACACTAAAACAGCTGGAAAAAGTTATGTTGTGTTTTTTGTGAATTCAGAGAAAGTATGGAAGTCTTGATGCATTGCGAATTTAGCGCACTGGTCAAATACGCTAGTAAGTTGGAGCCTACATCTCGTTTCACTGACACTTCTGTCATCCAAATTCCATGTTTTTTTTATGTTTCCAGGTTCATATAATTAACGAAGACGGTGACGCGATTTTCACTAGTCAGCTGAAAGAAGCACCTCTCGACGAGCTATCGAGGCAGAAAGCGAACGAGATTCTTCCTCCTTTCAACGCCTATTCCACTCAGGGGAACATAACGGTGAGACGAACAAACGTCAGTTTTTTTCACTCCAGTCGTATAAAGTCATGCGATTTAAATTGCATACGCATGTCTAAAGAAAGCAACACAATCAAATTTAAATTTACATTGCAACTAATGCTAAGAATTCATATTTAAATACAATCCCCCCCCAAAAAAAAATAGAAATAATGGTAAAAGTAGAAATAATTACAGTATCCTTAATATCACTATAACTATCACTGTTTTTTCTGTCACTATCATCATCATTGTTAGTATTGCTATTGTGATTTTTATGACGATGATTATTATCATTTTCACTGTAATAATAATTTTAATTCTTCTTTTCTTCTCCTCCTCTGTTTCTTCTTCTTCTTTGTTCTTCTTCTTCTTCTTCTTCTTCTTCTTCTTTCTAGTCTTCTTCATCTTCTTCTTCTTCTAGATTTAATAGTAGTATTCAGTGAGTAATGCAATTTCTAGGATAAGTCTGTGCAGAGTAGCATTAGTAGAAGTAATGTGTAGACATACCAATAGAACAGAGGTAGTAGTAGTAGCAGTGCTAGTAGTAGTAATAATACAAGAAGTAACAGTAGTAGTAGTAGCAGTGCATGGTAGTAGTAGTAGTAGTAGTAGTAGTGGTAGTAGTACTAGTAATAGTAGTAGTAATAGTAGTAGTAGTAGTAGCAGCTGTTGTTGATGATGTAGCGGCAACAGTATCAGTAGTAGTGTCTTTTCAGATGTGGGTCTACTACTTGTAAATGACAGAAAAAGGATTTGTAATCTCTGTAAATTGTTTGTTACCATTATCCAGAGCGATCTTGTCTATGTCAACTATGCCCGAGTGGAAGACTTCCTATTCCTTGAACGTAATATTTCCATCAACGTAACGGGGAAAATCGTCATAGCCCGTTATGGCCGCATTTATCGCGGTGACAAGGTGAGTATTGGCCGACAAATTAGCCGACAATCCCTTTGTCTCTCCCGCTCGTTTCCATTCGAACCTAATTTTTTTACCAGAACATATTATAACATATCCTAACTTAATGAAATGATAACCATACTTTGAACAATTAATGTTATAAAAACGATCTATCTTTTATAGAACTTAACATTGTAAAGTCATAGTTTTATGAAAACACTACGAAAAGATCATCTGAGATATTGATCACTTTTAAAATTCGTTCTTGGCTAGATACAACAAAGCATAACAAATGTTAGAACACTGAACAGTAACTGAATTCGTATATTCGTTAAACGTATTTCTTACGTTAAACTTTTCGACATTCTCTTACAAACTGGATCCGGTCGATGTGTTTCAGGCCAAATTTGCTGCCCAGTTCGGCGCCGCCGGTTTGATTTTGTATTCTGACCCACGTGACTACTATGTCCAGGGTGGGGCGACGTACCCCGATGGAATCTTCCTACCAGGGACGGGGACTCAGAGAGGAAGCTGCTTGGGATCGAGTGGTGACCCTCTTACTCCAGGATACCCATCGGTTGGTGAGTTCAGATCGACGATCTAATTTAGTCCTAGCTCTCTTCTGCCTCAACATCCTCATCTCTTTCTTCCCGTTCTCCACTTTCTGCACTATCATCATCATCATCATCATCATCATCATCATCGTCGTCATCATCATCATCATCATCATCGTCATCGTCATCATCATCATCATCATCAGCTTCATCATCTTTATTGTAAAAATCATGATTAATATTATCGTCATCACCATCATTATCAACGTCATCTTCATGATCGTCATTATCATCATCGTCATCATTATCATCATCATCATCATCGTCATCATCATCATCATCATCATCATCATCATCATCAATTTCTTCTACTTCTGTTGTCTTCTATCTTCTGCTTCATATTCCTCATCGTCTCTTCCTTTGTTTTCGTTTCATGATTACCATTTCTCCAAAGTTGTACCACAGATTTCTAATCATAAATTGCATAAGTCATAACTTACATTGCTCACTAAAAACAGTGCAAATACTATGACCTATTATACATTGTGCAAAGCTGGTGTTTATGTCTTTGAGACACTATATACGTATCACTTCTATTACAAACCCGTATAGTCCCATAACCT
Source organism: Eucidaris tribuloides (assembly GCA_001188425.1). Lineage (NCBI taxonomy): Eukaryota > Metazoa > Echinodermata > Echinoidea > Cidaroida > Cidaridae > Eucidaris > Eucidaris tribuloides. The sequence goes on along the minus strand of JZLH01S0327132.1, from coordinate 37,263 downwards.
CTGTTTCATGCCTTATTCATTGTTTCAGAGAGCGCATATCGTCTGTCCGTTGATGAAGTAACGACCCTCCCTACGATCCCTATACATCCCATTGGATACGATGACGCAGAGGAGCTCTTGAAGTAAGGAGATACATGTATTGATTATCACTCGGTGCACGAAGAGCGTATCAGAACAACTCCCCCAGGCAACGTCCCGGATGACTTTTCCCCCAGAGGACGGTTCCCCCAAAATTTATCTCCATGAGGACAACTCCCCTTGATGATGGCTCCCAGAGGACCACTATTCCCGAGAACAACTCTCTCGGAGAACGACTCCCCCAAGGCCAACTCCCCTAGAACAACTGCCCGGAAGGACAACTCCTGGGAGGATAACTCACTAGGAGAACGACTCACCCGGAGGAAGTACACAATATTTCCAATTCAAATTAAATGTGAGTTGTCCCCGGGGAGCAGTGCTCCACGGAGTTGTCCTCAAGCCAATTGTCCTCCAAGGAGCCTCCTTCCAGGGGAGCCTCCTCTGGGGGAGTTGTTCCCCGGGAGTTGTCTCCGAGGGAATTGTCCTCTGGGGAATCTGTCTCCTGGGGAAGTTGTACACTTGTGGGGAGGGCAAGTTGTCAAATTGGAGTCATCCCTTAGGGAGTGGCCATTGAGGGGGGGGGGG
>JZLH01S0327110.1:29465-54527 GCA_001188425.1 Eucidaris tribuloides | reverse complement strand
ACACAGACCTACAAACACATGAAAATGCAAAAAAGAAAAAAAATAATAAAATAAATAAATAAAATAAATAAATAATAAGAGTAACAATAACAGAAAACCCTCTTTGTGCGAATTTTCTGAACCCCTTTGTGAGTCTACCTATTATGTGGATTACCTTTCAGGGAATGTGCCATTCAACCTGATCTCTTTATTCTGAGACAAGCTTGAATAAATATTATGGTATATTAATTCTGTTAATATGTCATACAGTCCTATCTCACGTATACGACCATCAGTTTACCAGATCTCTCTTATCTGGACCGTGAAATTACCAGTCACTGCCAGTAAGTACTACTTTATCAGAAGTGTACACAGACACCTCCTGGGTATCAGGAGAATATTGAATAAATTGACCGGACAACTGAGATTGGACTGGATAACAACATGCACCTGACTTTACCTGAACAATATTTTTCTCGGCAGGATGGAGAAGATTTTCTTTCCCAGGAAGAAATCCAAGAAGTCATTGACGGTGTGAATTCACAAGTCCAGGAAGAGCATGAACGTGAGTACCTGACTATTACTGTTCTGGGGCTTTAAGGAAAGACCAGTGTGTTATTCAACTTCCCCCCCCCCCCCCTTGGTTTCCACTCCCTACTCTCTCCCCTACTTTTTCACAATGTGGTTGCAATGCTTGCATTTGTGCAATAACATTAACCCTAAAAGACTGGGGGGGCCTAAAAGGCCCCCCCCCCTCGACATTTTTTGCGATAAATTTTTAACCGCGCTACTTTCATGACTTTTTTCTTTGAAGTCTGCGTCATCTTTTAGCCCCAAATTTGCGACGCACGGTTACCCGGTCCGAAATTAACTCAACTTATCTGACTAATGTCACCCACACAAAATCGCTCCAAAAACATGAAATTGTGTTTATTATCAATGCAAATTGTGTTGTCACCCAAATATAAATGTTGATTATTTTACTTACGACTTGGAAATAACTAATTTTTATCTGTTTTATGACGGAAATAATGTCGGCCCGACAATTTTCATTGAAAAAACAATAAAAAACAAAAATCCGAAAAACAAAGAAATACATAAGAAATCCCAAAAACAATATAAACATAAGAAACTATTTTGATACCGATTTTTTTTAATGTGCCCCAATCACGAACTCCGCAAGAGTCTTTAAACAGAAAATAAGCACTTCAAGGCTTTACTTACTATTTATCAGCCAAATTCTAATTTCATGTCATAAATTAGCATAATTATAATTAATTAAAAATAAATTTGACTAATTTTGAACAATTCAAATATACATTCTTGTAGATATTCATGGTGACGGTGTCGTCGACTTTCATCGCCATCTGCCGCGATCAACGCCCGAGATCTGAAGGGGGCCCTTTAGGGCCCCCTCCCCGCCCCCCAGTCTTTCCAGCCTCCAAAAACCCAGTCTTATTAGTTAAGTGTATAACAAACGATTTCAATGAACAAAATATCATTCGCTTATTACCAACACCCCCGTGAAAAAAAAGTTTGATTTTCAAGTGATTTACATCCATAAACAATGAGGGGCGGTTTACTATGAACCAGGTTTTTTCCCCATAAACCAATCGGTATTATTTGAAAAAAGGTCCATTTTTGTGATGAGGAATACCTCTTTCCTAACAATATTGTGTATGCCATATAGTTGCTTGTACTGTGTATTATCTTCTTTGATGCAGAAACATTGTGTTATCAAAGAAAGTACAAATGATTTAAACATGTAATGTTGAAATTTTATTTTATGAGGATTTTGCAATGCTTACTTTGTTTTGTTTTGTTATCTTCATTTTGTAAATATGCATTCTATGATGTATTGTGTAAAATTGTTGAAAATGATTATTTGTGTGAATTGATAAATTTTTTGAAAAATGCAGAAATCAATCAAATCAAATCAAATTTGTTCACAGGTGTCCTGGCTGTAGCAGCAATCAATGAGGCCATCGATAGCAGCGATCCAGCAGAAACCCTTCAAGCCCTCCAGATGCCTGCTGCTAAACTGAGAGAAGTGGAGGAGCCCCACGCCATGATCTACCAGAGGGTGTTACACAAAGAGAAACAACGAAAAGTGCAGGTAATCATCATTATTACACATCATGCAGACCAGAATTGCTTCTTCTATACTGCCCCCCCCCCATAACAAAAGGGCATAACCGACATGTTTTTCCAAAATTGAGTTATATAGTGTAGGGTACTCAGTACATCATTTTAAATATGCAGAATGAAAAAAATATTTATTAGAAGTGTCCCTTTGTTTCATAATCTGCTTGTTAAATGGACACTGAATAGGGCTTTAAGGCTTTGAACAAAATACATTTTGCTCAATATCTCCAAAACACCAAAATGCCAGTTATGCCCTTTTGTCATGGGGGCAGTATAGACCATGTATACACTTTTAACCTATGGTTTGTTTTATTAAAAGTTAAAAGAAAAAGCTATATTGTTTGCAGATTAAGGTATTTTCTACAGTCTGCAGACTCTAGAATTAAAGCCATCAACAATTCAATTTCCTAAACAACTGTATAAGATATGCAATACAAAAGTACATTTAGAGATATTAATCCTAAAATACGGAGTATTGGGGCTCTATTATTACCGGGGGGGGGGGGGGGGGGGGGATATGGCTCCCGCACCGCCCAACCCCTGAGATCTCGGCGAGATCGCGCGATCGCACGAAATTGCTGGCCATAGAGCGAGGGTGTAAAATAAAGGACTGTATAGTAACATTTTCAAATTGAATTTTTTAGATTTTTTTCTAGTAATTGATTATGCAGTAGTGTATGAAATGTATGTTTTTCACATATATTAATTCATAGCTAGTGATGCTATTTTTGGTGAAAAATTCATTTTGACATTTGCAAACCACTTATCCTACAAAAAATTTTGCAACTTCAGAATTAATTTGTATGTATTTTATTGTTTTTTGTGAATTTTTATGTATTTCTGGTTTTTTCGATTTTGTATATTTTTTTCGATGAATTTGTCGAGAAATTGTTGCGTCATACAGCATAAACTTAATCCATTTCAACAGTAAGTGAAAAATATCATAATTTATGATTTTCTGGACTATGAAAACATTTGCATGATTTTGTCACAAATAGTTTTGGAGCTATTTTTGAGAAGTTGGGAGGAGGGATGATCAGTAGTGGACACTGAGCGTGGCCCCTGGTGTCCAATGGTTCAAGGAAAGTGCTGATTCAATGGCTGTGATGGGTAGTAGGGGGTGTTTGAAGTTGTGGAAATGAATGTAGATATGGGCAAAGGTATGAAATAGACTTGGCGGAAGATAGTGGGGCTGACGGATGCAGTTTGGGCTTAATATTCCAGGAGGGGACGATGGATGCGGGTTTATTTCAGGGAGATTTAGAAGCTACCCCCAGAGTAAGGGAGAAGTTTGTACATGGTGTTTGGTTGATTGGAGAAGATTTGTGAGTCCAGGAAAGGGGATAGTGCGGCAGATGAGAAAGAGGTATTACGGATGGCACCTGGTCAGAGTGATGATGAGTTTGTTGAGGGGTAAACAGAGTTAGGTTGGGTAGGTTATCTGGTAATCTTCGAGGTTGAAGTGGGTGTTGCATCAAGGTTCTTGGTTATCGCACTGATTTTGCAATTGTGATTGATGTGGTTACAGAGAATGCAAGAGAAGGTTGATGCCGAGAGCTGTATGTGATGATTTGGTTTGATGAGTTGAGACGTTGGAGGGAATGAGGGAAAAGTCTGGAAGTGGAAGATGGCTTTTGAGAGCAAGGGTTTGAAGGTAAACCTTGGAAAGACGAAAATGATGGTGAGTGAGCAGAAGAGAAGTATCGTGAGTAAGGTAGACCCATGCGGCATGTGTGGAAAGAGGGTGAGGGCAATTCAGTGTTGTGTGGGAAATGTGGAAATGGATTCATGGGAGATGACAAGGATGAGAGAGTGACCCGAGGTGGCAGAGATTTTGTGTGTGGAAATGTGAAAAGGCCGGAGAGATGGTGGAACGTGTGAAAAGTTGTGTGACGAGGTGGAAACAGTGAAGAGTTTTCATACTTGGGGGACAGGGTGAGTGTGAGTGGAGGGTGCAGGGCACTGTGACAGCAAGGGGAGTTTGGTGGGGTGAGTTTAGGGAATGCAGGAGTTTGTTATATAGGAAAAGGTTCCTCTGAAGATGAAAGGATTAGTTTCTAGGAGTTGTGTGAGATCGGCGATGTTGTATGGGAGTGAAACGTGGTGTTTGAGTGAAATGAGATGGGGATTCTGAGAAGGACTGAGAGAGCAAGGTTAGAGCGATTGTGTGGTGTGAAGCTGATGGACAGGAAGAGACTGAGGTTTTGGATGCAGATGTTGGGTTTGGAAGAGACGGTGGGTCAGATGGCGAAGCGAACGAGTATTGTGGTATGGACGATGTTGAGGAGGATGTTGATCATGTTTTGAGAAGGGCGCTTGAGTTTGAGGTGGCTGGTCAGAGGGGAAGGGGACGACGAAGAAGACATGGAAGAAGCAGGTGGTGGAGGAGAGTAGGAGGGTTGGGTTGAGGGAGGAGGATGCGCGAATAGAGTAAAGTGGAGGGAGGGGGTGAGGGTGATTTCTGTGGAGTGCGGTGAATCGGCCACCCCATAGCTCGGGGACTAAACGGATTTAAACCTGGTTACATACTACTAATGCATGTGAGAAAGTCGCGCAGCGTCGTAACGGTACGTCCTTTTTTTTCGAAAATGGTCTTAAATGATGCGCGATACTTGAAAGTAAAAAGCCAGTGAATGGCGCGGTCAAAAAATTTCGCTCGGCGGCGTAATCGCGAAATTTGTCGAGGAGGGGGCCATTATGCTCCCCCCCTCCCCCCGGTATTATTAAGGTTAACAGAAATGGGATGTTTACCAGAAATTTTGTGCTTTGTTTTAAAACCAAGTTTTTATAAATTTTCAAGAACATAAAACCACTCGAAAGTTGATCAGTTATCCAGTATGTATACAAAAGAGGTTTTACCCTTAACACCCAATTTATCCCCTTGCTGTTAAATTGAATGTGACATCGGTTAACATTTGTTTAAATTTTATCAGTAGTGACAGGCCTAGTATTATGCAATTTTCAAAGAAAAGTGGAATTCCCCATTAAATTTTGAGGCATTATTTAGGTGATATGGTGATGACACAAATCGATGTGGTGTGTCTGTCCTTGTATTATTTTTTAAAATGAAGCTTTTTTGGGGGGAGGGTTTTATGTTCCAGGTTTTTTTTTTCTCAGAATGTGGTTTTCCCCACATCTGCACTATAAAAGTCAAATTTCAAATCACTAAAGCAAGTTGGAGAGAAAAAAAATCCCCATTTCATCATAAGTTCGCTTGATCTGAAAGTTTTGTTATATGTTACAAATTAGAATACTTGCTAAAAAACAAAAAGACACAGAATTTTTTTTCTCAGAATGTGGTTTTCCCCACATCTGCACTACAAAAGTCAAATCTCAAATCACTAAAACAAGTTGGGGAGAAAAAAAAATCCCTATTTCATCATAAGTTGGCTTGATCTGAAAGTATATGTTAGAAATTAGAATATTTTGTTAAAAAATGAAAAGACACATGTATTCCTCACAATAAATTCTTATTAGAAATGATAAGTAGTCATAGAGTAAATTAATGTTATTATTTCTGCACATACAATAGTTTTCTTCTTTATAAATCTGCTACCCCCCCATAAAAAAGGGGATGGGAGTATAGGGGGGTGGGGGTGGCAGAGGGGACAGCCTAAGATTTTACCCTTTGCGACACCCCTGCATACACACACTAAGTATAAAGTTAACTTTGTTTAAAAAGTCTGAATTATAATTCCAGAGTTACGCAACATTACTGTGAAATATTGACTTCACTAGAGATTCCTTCTGTGTATATTACAAGGGGATTCCCCTTTTTTGTATATTACAAGGGAATTCCCCTGACCATACAAGTTCTCTTTCATCATTTCCTAGTCCGAAGGAGATGAGCACGCTGTCCTGTGGTTGGATGAGATTCAGGATGGAGTCGACCGTGCCAACAAACAATCCATCGCAGCCAACAAATGTGAGTCTGAGTCACGCGTTAGGCCCATTGCTGATGTTCTAGAAAAATAAAGGCTGTTCATCATAAATAAGAATTGCAAAGAAGGCAGTTTGTGAAGTCCCAGTGTCTTCTTTATTGTATGCTGAAACAATCAAAGTTGTCTTAATAGCGGCCACCTCTTTATAGCAGCCAACTTACCTATAGTGGCCACTGAAACGATTTTCCCATAGACAAATTATCTGTTGAAGAACCTCTCTATAGCAGCCACCTTCTAACCACTAACCACTTTGATGATAAAAAGGATTAAGACTATATAAAAGATGACCGTTCTTCATTGTTAACCCATTGGCTCCAAGATTCTGAAAATCCCATAGAGTTAACACAGGAGACATCCGGTTCCCGTAGCCAACGGGTTAAGATACTTTGAATATCTCTTCGTAGCCATGGTGCATCCTCTCCTGAGAGAAATATTATTTGTTGTGATGTTGCATGAATTGGTAGTAGAGGTAAAAGATATCAGAAGGATTAAAGTAGGGGAAGGGGTATTTAAAAGAAAATTTGAGTATAAGAATTCATTGTGCAAATTTCATAAAAAGTATGGAAAGAGAAAGAAAATGAAAGATTTTAGTATTGCCATAGTACACTGGAAAGTTGTTCATTTATATATTCATTTGTTTATCTATTTCTTTATCTATTTATTTCCTGCAAATCTTCATACACAGTGGCCTGAAGCAGAGTAAAAACAAATACTAAGTTCCTAGTAATACTGTAACAGCAAATGTTTAAAACAGTGTTATTATTGGTTTTGTCATCAAAAGTGTACAACATGTCCATGTTCCATCACAATTCATCTCTACAATAATGACAATAAGTAAGAGATTGTTGACAAGAGAATGTTAATTATATTATTTGAAGTGGCGGTTGGTGTGGCAACCATCAACATGGTGATCGATGAGGGAGACAACTCAATGTTGGTTGATGCGCTGAAGAGCACCGACGTCGGATTACAGTCTGTGATGCCGGACTGTGGCCAGGAGTACCTCACGGAACTAAAGGAGAAAAAACAGAACAAAGCCGCAGGTATGGTACATGCTAATGCCAGGCCAATGCCTGTATGGGATATCACAAAATCGGCAACTCTTTCGACTTGAATATAGTCAACGTGGATGTGGTGGCATAACTAAGGACCATGTCCTGTATATATTAAAAATAATGATGACAAATATTATTTATAAAGCATTTACTACTGTCATTTCTAAGCGCTGTTGAAGAAAAATTGCAAAGAAATAAGATATGTAGTAGCTAGTAAGATGGAACAAAATACAATACAATATTTATACATTATAAGTTATAACTAAAGTAACAAACATTAAAAACATAATGATATACTAAATATTACCAGACATTTTTTTCTTTAGAAACAGATTTAAAACATTTTCTTGATAATTTTTTTGTAAAATATGTTTTATCTATTAATAAAGTGTTCAAAATTAATATTACACAGAGAAGGAAGTAACTGCCTAAATAGATCTGACAAACTCGGTGGTTAGAATGACCCCTTTAATTTCTTATAACATTTTGCAACATTAAAAATTGACTTGTATTACTAAATTCATGAAGTTTGTGGCTTATCACAAATGTTGGGACAGCAGCACTTCCATGCATTTACCAGTAAATACCAAAATTTCCCGGCCAATTAGACACAAAAGCACAAAGAAAAAACCCATTTTTAATGCCCAATTTCCAAACTGTGGCTTACAAAAGCATAACAACTTACTCATGTTTTCTGTTATTTGCCTGTTGTTTTCAGCTGGAGCCGGAGGTGACTGGATGTGTCACAAGACGAAAGAAGGAGACAATTTCTACTTCAACCTGACCACCATGGAATCTAGCTGGGTTGAACCTGAGAACTACTCACCGACTAATAGTCAACTAACTAAAGAAGAAATTCAGGTAAGTGAGGTCATAAGGTCAAAGTCAAGGTCAAAAGTTATAGGTCAATGAACTTTGTCCCTAAATGCCATTTTCTACCTAAAAGTCAGTTAGGAATGCTCATTATCAGTTTTATACAATGAATAGGTTTGAAGAAAAAAATGACAAATAATATCCTGCAAATAAAGGAATCAAAGGTTACAGTCAAAGGTCAGTCAACTTTGTTCCTGGAATTGTCGTTTTCACCTGTTATGTTATGTAAGGAATACCCATTATCAATTTTGTTTGGTAAATATGTCCAGACCTTCAGCTGGTCCTACATTTTCTACTTTTATGTGAAGATCCTAATTTTCCTATTTTTGTACCCTAAAAATCCTTATTTTCCTATTTTTTTGCCAAAGAAAATCTTTGTGATAGGTTTAATATTTTTGGGGGGAGTTGAGTAGTCTTTACAGGTTGTTACAGAGAGTACTGTAACTACCATCATCACCTGTTTGTGAAGGAAAATTTGTTTTCCACATGTTTCCGTTCTCTTTGGGGTTACTACTCCAAACACTACTTATAAATATCCTACTTTCCTCCTACTTTGGTGGATTTGAATCCTACTTTTCCCCTACTTTTTAAAGAATTTTACACATAATTTTCTCTTACTTTTCAACCAAGCAGAGTTGAAGGCCTGTATGTCTGAAAACTGGGGACTTTAAAACTAAACACCTTGTTGAATATGTTTCACTCGTCAATGCAGGAAGTTATATCCAAAATCACGTCGGCCCACAACCGAGCCCTCCTGTTTGAGGCCAATGAGGGTAACATCGTCCAACTCCAGGCCCACACCCGAGGCATGCTGCAGCGCAAGAAGTACCAGGCGCGACTCAACTACCTACGCAACCAGATCCCAGCCATCGTCCGCATCCAGTGCTGGGTCAAAGGTCGGCGGCAGAGGAAGGCGTACAGAGACAGATTGGCCTACCTCAAGGAACAGGAACCATCAGTGGTCAAGGTGAGTACATGTACCATTGGGTCCATCACTCTCAGAAATGCATTGGTATGCGGCCATGATAGTATGGTAGGTTTACTAATTGACCACCATTTCTTAGACCTACTTCGAGCAATAGTTCAAAATTTGAAAAAGTCATTTGCAATCGTCAAGATTTCTGTGCGTAAGATAAGAGAAAACTATCTCAGCCTAAGATGTGAGTCTGCTGCATTTTCTACCCATGTAAGACGAAATTAAGGTAAAACTAATGAATATTTTTTGAGATTAGGTCCAACCATACTTCCATGTTATGTAAATTAAGTTATGTAACTTCCATTATTAATTTTGTAAAGCGCTATTAAACTTTGGTTTTAGTATCCAGCGCTGTATCGAGAACCATATTATTATAATCATGATAAGAAGGGGGAAGGTGTTGAATATAGGAGAACACTCACCATCTGGGCAAGTTATGATCAAGTTATCTTTGCAGGACCAAAATCAACAATACATTATTTATGGAGATTTCTATCGTTGGTGTTGAAGGGATTAATATGCTTCTGCTGACTTCTATCATCTCCAGATCCAGTCCTATTGCAAGATGCATGCAGCAAAAAAGGCCTACCAAGGCAGACTCCAGTACTTCAGAGATAACGTGAGTAGCATTCAGTCACATTCAACTTAGTGTCTAAGGGCCCAGTTTTAACCAGGAACAGAAAGATGTCTGTTTATGGAAGGTTCTTGAGTCAGATTTGGAAAGAAAGGTATTATGTAGAATATAGTCTATTTTGAATAAGAATTTTTTTGCTTATATCGGAGACAATGGAAATGAGAAGCTTTCATTGATCAGATTGTATATGTTTGGCAATTTTCTTATCAGAAGCTGGAAATTGTAAGCTCTCAACACAATATTGTCGGCAAATTGTAGAAGTCCTTTTTTTGGGAGGGGTAGGGGGGGCTTTTAGTGGTAAAAATAAACTCGGGGGGGGGGGGTATTTCGGAAGTTTTTCAATTTTGATGTCTGTCCTGATATGAAGACTGATTGTTTTGTCCAATTACATGCCTTATCCAACATTATGTAGCACCTGGGTTTGAGTAATATTCATTGATTTCTATCAAATTTGGTAAAATTGATAGCTTGTGGACATGATTGTTAAATTGACAGCTCTTCATTTCTTTGAATTGGCCAGATGTTCTGCACAATTGCAAAGTCCATTTTGCATATTGTTTATAACTGATACTAGATTATAGAAATTAAAATAAATCAAATAAATTAATAAATCTTATTCAAAAGGAAGAAAAAAGTCATGACTCATCTTAAACATTTTCCAATGTTAACAAAATTTGCATAGTGTGAATCTATTTCAATATTTACCTAAAATAGAATTGTTATTGCTTAAGCTCTACTATATCAACAGTCTAACTTCAAAAAAAAAAGTTTTTTGAATCATGTATTGTTCTTTCCTTCTTTTTTTACATTTGTATATTTAACTTTTCTCTTTTCAGGTCAGTGCCATAATCAAACTCCAAGCATTCTGGAGATCCAATAAAGCCAGACATGATTACAGAGTCCTCAGTAAGTGGGCCATCGCTCTGTTTATAGTTTCACCCCTGAGCTGCAGAGCTCGACAGTAATTTGAGAGTGCACAAATTCCAGATATATCTTATAGGCTTTTAATCTCTCTAAATATCTATATAAATGTATCATACTTATTCTTTTCTCTGAATGAAAAAATGGATTACCACAACAACTAAGTTTGCACTTGATTATCATGGAGAAAATGATTGGCATAGGCCCCTACATACATGTAAATCTTATTTTCGCTAAATATAAATTCTTTGTATTAACACTGTATATGCCGTGATCATGTGTTTGAATACCTGGTAGACTGTCTGCAGTTCAAACCTAGTCTTGTTTGAAAACCAAATAAATTCAATCAATCATGTAGTCTTTATTGATGATTTTCCATTGTCATTAACCAATATTATACAGTTCGACCTCGATTAACCGGCCACGTTGGGACCAGCAGCCATCCGTATAAGTGATATGGCCGGATAAGAGAGATAATGTACAAACACAGTATAGGGGGAGGTAATATAATCCATAAGTTATAGTAAAAACAACCCACACACCATGTGCAAAAATGCAACAGACCACACACATGTGACACTTTATTTACTGTCTCTGATACCCAGCCGACTTCTGTGTACACTTCTGATAAAGGTATATTAATTACATGTAATGACTGATAAGTCCATTGTCCAGATAACAGAGATCTCCGGTTAACTGATGGCCGTATAATCGAGGCCGAACTGTAATATCATAAATTTTAATCTTGAGTATTACTCTCCTTCATAGCCCACTCTGAGAATCCTCCGGTTGCCGTAGTTAGAAAGTTTGTTCACCTTCTAGAACAGAATGAAGTGGATCTGTCAGAAGAATTAGGTAAGTAGATGCATTCAGTAGTAGCAAGGTAAACACGCTCCTTTTTCCAATTGTAATGGATAATGGTGAATATCTAATAGAGTTACTCAAATAAACATGAAGAACAGTTACTCTGAATCATTTTAATTGAGAGTCAGAATATGATTTCAGATTTCAGCTCAGAAAAGAAGTTTCCTCAGTAACTTTCAAATTAATAAGTTTATACAAATAATGCACATTAGCGAGGTCGTTAGTAAAAGCTATTGACCGCGAGGTAACTTTAGAAAAATCTGAAACACCGAAGGCCGAGTGTGTTTTGGATTTTTAGAAAGTTACCTCGCGGTCAATAGTTTTACTAATGACCGAACGTGTAATGTGCATTATTTGTTTTATAAAATGGTTTCAAAAATCTGAGCGAGCATTAGTAAAAACTAATGCCCACTCGCATGACACACAGGATCAACATGACCATTTTATAATACAAATTAGTAAACAATAGGTAAATAAATAAATGAATACATAAATACCTAATTAATTGGAAATAATCATTAATATTACTTCTCCTCATCTTCCCACTACTACTACTACTACTGCTATTGGATGTACTTCTAGTACTGTTACTGTTATTAGTGATGTTAAAATTGTTAATAGTAGTACTTAGTAAATAAATACAATCATGATAAGTAATTAAAATGAATGTATAAATAAAAAATAAGTTATTACAACATAATGAATTATATGATTAAGTAAAGTAAGAAATGATATAATTCATAATAATGAATGATGGATAACTGAATAAAATCAATACTGAAAAAATAACAAATAAATGAATAAAAAATGATAAATCAATTAGATAAAGTAATGGGATAAGTAATCAAATAAAATTGTACTTGTATTTTCCCCCAGAACTCCAGGAGCTGAGAGGTAAAGTGGTGAAACAGATCCGATCCAACCAGCAGCTAGAGAATGATCTGAATCTGATGGACATCAAGATTGGTCTTCTGGTCAAGAACAGAATTACACTACAAGTGAGTATTGGGCCAATTACCTGTTTGTATTGTAGGTCAGTGAACCCACAGACAGTGGGACAACTGGCTGCTCTCATTTTATACATTGGTAGTTATAAAGTGCCACAAAATTGTTTAAAGAAACTAAGTCTTCTGATTTCATTTATAAAATATGGACTTTGTACTAGGATTAAATTACTCGTAAAAGTTATGGATATTTTCATACAAATTCAACATATTTGTCAGAATTTTTTGAAATGAAAAAAAAAATGCATATTTTCTATACTTTTGTGGAGGTCTATTAATCTGAGGAAGTAACTTAATGCTTAACATGCCACAGAAATTGCATCTGTATGGACATTGTGTGTATTGTGTGGTTCATGTTTGCACCTATGACAGTGTAATAGTTAAAGAATCATAGCATAAGAAATTTTCACAACTTTATAATAAAACGTATGAATAGCTACTAAAAAGTCTACATTAATCTACAAATGAAGTATACAACACTTTTCTCCATTGTGCATGTAAAAGTTACAGTTGTTTGAAGTTGACACTACACTCCAAAAGGTTTTCTAAGCAGTACTGTTAACCCACTGGAGAGTAAGAACACAATATCTTGGACTAGGGTCTGTGGAGAATGTGTGTTATCTAGAAATCAAATCATTTTTAACATGTTAGAAAAACTTCTCCCCCATTAAAAAATCACTTGACTCATTTTCTCCTCCAAGGACGTGGTCAGTCATGGCCGCAAGCTGAAGCGCACGGCGCAGTCGGACCGTGCCAGCGGCCTTAAGACGCTGAGCAAGGAGAAACGAGACATGCTGGAGGCGTACCAGAACCTGTTCTACCTGCTACAGACCAACCCCAACTACCTGGCCAAACTCATCTTTGCCATGCCCCAGAGCCGCACCACCAAGTTCATGGAGTCCGTCATCCTCACCCTCTACAACTACGCCGCCAACCAGCGGGAGGAGTACCTGCTGCTCAAGCTGTTTAAGACCGCCCTTGAGGAAGAAATCAGGTAATTAATCCGTTGGCTACGGGTACCAGATGTGCCCTGTGTTAATGCTGTGGGATTTTCAGAATCTCAGAGGCAACAGGTTAAAAACTCTGTTCCATTAATTTGCCCAGAAACAAAACAGATTCAGTCACAGAAATGATGACATCACACTGGTTCAGAAATATGTGTGGACAATAGCCAAACCATAAGTCAGTGCAACTGCAGCTGTCCTATTGGCAGAAACAACCAACTGTGACGCGCTGCACCTGGTTCCACCATCGACCACACAGATTTCTGAACCAGAGTGACATCACACTTTGGTACTCTATATAAAAGCTTCCAAGGCTTACAAAGCAAGGAGCACAAATTCTAGCTTTGAGGTTTTCTTTGTGAAGTGACTGAGAACAATTTTTTTTTCACAAGTATGAGAGGTAGGAGGATTTTCTTTCTCAGTTTATGTTCACCCATGCCCTTTGTTCTGTGTAGTTTGATTTTTTTTCTTTGTTTATCCACTGTGCATGTAAATTCACCTACAATTTGAAGCTGCTGCTAAGAATCAAATCAAATCAAAGTACTCTCTGAAGACATGTCATGCCTCATTGCTCTGTGAGAAAAATGACATCCCATTTATTTGGCATTGGCTGAATGTCTTGACATGTTCCATATTGGGTGTTTATAAAGTTGTCACATTTCAGTGAGTGTTTGTAAAGTCATTTGTTTCTTAATTTGCTTTGTTTTTTAGGTAGAGAAGAATTTTGGTCAATTTAGTATTCCACAAGTGGCTTACAAAAATTCTGAAATAAAAAGTCACCCCTTAAAATTGATAGACAACACATCAAGTCCACATTTTGTTCTTGGTATCTCGTCTGCTTTGCCAAGATTTCACCTGGTTCGGCCGTCAAAGGACATCAGGGTTGGTCCGATGGGAGATGGAAGGTATCCAATAGTTCTGAATTGACAGAAATATTTTGTTGTTGTCTTCGATAATTTAATTCCTGGAGTTTTTTGCACTATGTTATATAAAGAGTTTTCCCCCACCTTTGTACTATTTCATATTTCTCTTTAATTAACACTTTAGAGTTATTTCTTTTGTCTCTTTTTAAATTTTACATTATGTTGTTTGTGTTTCAACTTTCAATTATTTTGTTTGTTAACCATGATTTCTGCTGGAATTTGATACATTTTATGTGAAACTTTCAAGATTGACAAGACTTGAGAAAATAGATCAATATCATTTTAATTATGTTTCTTTTGAGTGGTATTTTTTTGTTCACTGCCACACCCTCCCTTCTTTCCTTTGCCCACTTCGCAGATGCTAAACCTTTATATACTTTCATGTTTACTTTCAAGTATTAGAGAAGCAGTAATGCGAGAAATTCCTACCATAATGTTAAAGGAACACAATGCTTGCAGTAAACTGTCAGCCAAATTGCACAAGTACTTAGATTATGCATTTCACATCAAATTATTTAGTTTTTGAATGTATAAGTTGATACAAAGCAATCACAAAATTACATTTTCTTCTAGTGCACAACTATTTAGTGAGTATTTGTACAAATTTGTGTGTATTCTTTAAGTGTTAATATAAATATCACAGGTACGGGTAATAGGAAAGTAATTGTAAATTATTGTACATTATAATTACTAAGCAAATCATGCAGAGTTAGTGCTTCTATTAAAATGACTGAATACCAGTCAATTCAAAGCTAATCTGAGATTTTAGCTGGCAATACTAGTAATCAGTTTTGTATTTGATTTCAAATTTCATCTAACTGCAGTCCATGCTACTTTTTTCTTTATTTGTGTTTGTGAAGAAGCAGTAAGTTTCTATGATTTTGTCTTATTTTTTGTTTGTTCAATTGATTGATTGATTGATTTCCATTTTGGAATACTAATTCGTTTCAGTAGTTACATGTTTGACCGGATTTGTTCTGAAGCATTGTACCAGCAACTAGCTGAATTTTTCATTTGTGTAAATGGTGCAGCAAATCTGCAGCAATGAAATTATGGAAGTGTGACAAGGGCTCTGAAGGCTGCAATGTACTCAACCAACATTATTTTTGGACCACATTTTCAGTGGATGTTGATGATAATTTAATCAACGCAGCTGGATATTTGAGTAAAATCTTCCTACCGACTTTCTAATACCATTTTGTTATAACAAAATTGTCATATCTACATACGCATTGTTTGTCCATTGTTGCTCCTCCTTAATCGCACATATCTACTTAATTTCATTTTTCTTTATTTTATTTTGCTGGACTGCTATATAGTTTGGATTATTTTATTTGTTTTGACTTCAATCTCATATTCAAATAGCATCCAGTATTTTAATGTCATATGTGTGTTTTTATTTTGTTTTTGTTTTTATATTTACCTTTTACTTTAAAAACAAAGGTCTTTACAGATGGGAATAAAGTAAGTTACATTACACCACATACTGTTGTCACCTTGTACACTTTTGTACACACAAGGCAGCATAAAAAAAAAAAAAATCATCACTCTTCTTTTTTGTATTTTCACTTTTTACACCTGCTTATACATTGTTTGTGAGTTCACATTTTCAAATTAAAAAAACAGTTGGAAACATACGAGCAAATTGGGCATAGAACAGTTACACAAATTCCTATGATAAATGTTACTCTGTCAATTCAGCAAAATCACAAGAAAATTCTAAATTAGCAAGTTGGTTTGGGGGTAAATCATTTTGGATTAATTTTCTGAAATCCAAGTATTTTAGCTGATGAAAGCTGCCTTGTGACTGTCTTCTGTGATGTACCCCACCCCCGTGCTCCCCATCCCCCTCGGTAACAGTGGTGTTTCCGTCTTTTTGCATGGATGTAAGCAGTCTGGTATTTTGTCTTACTTTGTTTTTGTTTGTTAGAATTTGTTGTTATCATTATTGTTCAATGTTATTTTCCGAGGTCCTTTCAAATATTTTGTCAAAGTGTTGTTCATGCATGCCTTCATGTCGATTTCAATACATGTGCCGCAAGCCAGTATATATGTTTCAAATGTTTTCCATGTCATGTGTTACCACTATCATCCGCTGAAATATACATTGAGGATTGTGGATATTTAAAAATATATAAGCTTACGTGTATGTAACACTGGTATGTTGATATAAACTCTGACTTACAGTATGTATACATATAAAACTGTCAAAAGGAATTATAATAAAATCATGAGTAACTTCCCTGGAATTTAATCTTAAGATAATATCTATATTTGTCTGACTCCATATAATATAGGAAATAAGAATCTCAGAAAGAACAGGTTAACAACAAAGATTCCATATATACTGTGCTTGATTTGTACCAATATTCTGTAACCCACATATTTAATCATATGTTCTACTCTCCTACCACTATACCTACCATTTTTTTCACTGTCTCCTGCCTCAATACCTCTACTACTCCTACCACCACCACCTCTACTACTTCTACTACCATCATCCGGTCTGCGTCCATTTCCACATGCCGCGCTCTTTATCCATCGCGAATGATGGCGCCCCGTTACACTGTCTTGTAAATGTCTTTATCGGGGGTGCGTACTGTGCGTCAGACGCAAGTAAGTACGGAAGTAGGAGGATGATGGACCAGCAACGCATCCCAATGCATGTCGAAGCATGTCTTCTCCAAAGGCATGAGTATTTTCTCCAACCCTATTCTTTTCCAATCCTTAGAAATGTACCTGGATGTCAGATTCAACCCAGCAAGGATATACGTGTAGGAGTGCATTTGTAAATCTTTCTGTTATCGTCGTGTTAGGCTGTATTTGACATAGTGTTCAATTCACAATTTGTTTGAAGGGACAGAATTGTAACTGTTCAAATTTCTGGTGTTCAACAAGTTTTTCATATTATGCCCTGCCCCGTAAGGGAGGCAGAGGCATTATTGTCTTCATGTTTCTCTTTTTATCGAACCGTTATTTTTTCAATAATATGTGTTTGTACATTGTCTGTGATTTCATATACAAAATGTTGGTGTGTATGTTTGAAACTGATCCTCAAAACACTTCCGTGCATGTGATAAAATCAACCAACTTGTCACCAACTTCTACACTGGTCAAGATTTGGAATTGTAGTCAGTTGTAAATTTCAGTCAGTTTATTTTTAAATTGAAATACAATCAATGATGGAAAAGCAAATGATTCCATCCCTGTCTGGAAAATAACAAAATAATCACCTTGATCTCTGGTGATTTAAAGAAAGGCAAGCTTACAAAATCTTGCACAAGACAACATTTTCCACAGTTTGAAGTATTTTCCACTAATTTCTTTTAATGTGTGTTTCCCTGTTATGTGGGAAATATGAAAAAATTGTCTTATCACTTTAAACCAACATTAGATTTCAGTCTTGAAATTGTTCGCACGATGATAGAAGTACAGTCATTGTAATGTGGAATGCATGACACTAACTCCCCTTTGTTTAGTATAGTTAAAAGCGGCATGTCTGTACATCTGTGTAATTTATGTGCATCTAAATGCAAGCATTCATCAGGGTCTTCGATAAAGATCCTGCTAGATTGGAAATGTCAGAGTCTCCCATTTTTCTCTTCTCAGTTGGAAATTACAAAATTCATGAGAAAAAATATATATATGTGGATTTGCAAATATTAAGTAAGATGCAATGTAATACCCTCATTTTCATGTACAATATTTATGTGAATATGACATGGATATTAATATTTTTTGGAGGGGGGATCAAAGGGAATGTAAGTTTGGTACATTTGTAACTGCCATGATCAAGAATGTCAAAGTTTTAGATATGTGAGATTATATCTTTGCTTGGTGCATGTGCAGTATGTTTGCTATTATGGAAATTGCATTTCAATTGCACTGTGTTTGTTCAGTGAACTAGCTAGGTAGAAAATTTCTGTGTATCTAAAACTGAATGAAAATTTGTCACTGACAGTATCAGTGATGACAGTTAAGTCAGTATTTGAGACTAAAATAGTGTGAGACAGAGAGTCAACAATTAATCCTGATGTAAACCAGATATATGTGGTACATTTCATTTGTGAAATAAATGTACCACTACACATTGCAGTTTGTCAGAAGTCTGTCTATGTTGCCAGGTTTTGACCTAAACCTGTGGCACTATAATGAGAAGTATCAGGGATTATGCTGTGTTTATTTTGTTGAAGTGTATGTAATGATACTGAAATTGTATAAACTTCCATGAACTGATTTTGATTATAAATGCAAATTTAGTAAACAAAATTTCATAAGAGTCAGAGTGGGTATACGCAAATTGTGACTATTTTTTTTTACATATTCGGCTTAAGTTTTAGGCTTTCTAGGCAAAACAAACAAATACATAAAGTACAGATGTATATAAAAGTTACTCAGCTATCCAGTATATTTTTGTTAAAAAAGAAGGGTGGAAAAAAGAAAAACTAAACATCACAACTATGAACTCTTTGTGAATGTGTGTGGAATTGCCCAGTACATTGGTAACTTAACTTCACAGACAATTTATTTGCTTGTGTTCATGAACTTAAAAGTGAAGGATATGTTCTGTTTCCCTCGTTTCTGTGAGCTTTTAAGTACGAAAGTGACATATTTTACTGTATGGTTAATCGTAACAACTTCCTGCGGTTACAGCGCTGAAGCTAACCCCGTAACCTTTCCTCCATACAGCTACGAGACGGTCCAAGAAATGCACCGCACGTTTCAAAGTCAGAGCGTTCGCGTTATCGACAGCAAACCGCCGGATGCGTGAGTTGGTGCACGCTGGCCTTGTGTGCCTGATAGAGGGAGTGCTTGTTGATCACAATAGGATTGTCAATGAATATGCATGAAGTGTTCTTATGAATAATGCAAAGTGCATCGTGGCATTCTCTCTACAATCAAATTGAAAGAAATGGGAATGTTGGAATATTCAATTGTCTTCGTTGTTGTTTTTTTTGGGGGGGATGGAGTCATATAGTGTGTCAAACCTGACTTCAAGTAACCAAATGAATTAGGTATTTTCAAATACAGGACTTTCATCAACTAAGAATGAAATTCATTATTGACAACTGTTGAAATGTTGCAACTAACTTCATGAATGCTTTGGAAATGTACTGGATGTGTGCTTGCCCATTAGAGAAAAAAACAATAAACTGGGCCAAAACTGCAGTAAATTTGGATCAGTCCAAACAAATAAATAGTGACTGACAGACTGTGCATGAGGAGGTATGTGTGGATTGAAATATCGCTGGTATATATAAGATAGTCAAGATGCAACTTTTAAGCAGTAATGCTTGCTACATATTTGCAAAGTTCTTAATCACATGCACGAGTAAAGTTTTCTCAAGGACAACATGGGGTGGGTGTTATCTGGAAATAGAACATTCTGTGGTCAAACATGCAGCATCAATGATGGATATTCAGACTTAACAATACTTGTTTGATTTTTCTGTCACTGATATTTGATTTGCACGTTTAATTGGGTCAGTAGGTCAGGCACTTCATTCTTGAATTTGTCAATTTCAGAAAAGATTGTCAAATGTTGAGCTTAAAGGAAATCTTGCAAAATGCAGATTTACCTGAAAGGCAAAATCAAAACATCTTTGATAATTTACCTGTCCATTTTTTGAATGATGGCATTTCTTTACATGTCAAATAATTACGGTATTAACCCTCCCAAATGTGGGGACATGTCTACACTTGTCATTACGAATGATGGGATGTGATAATGTGATTTAAAGACTACTCTCGGGATATCTTGTACTGGGGCCTATGGAGAATGCATGTTGTATGAAAATAAAATCATCTTGAACGAATTAATATGCCTGTACAATTCCTGGATTTCTGAATGCTGTTTCAGATTTGCATGTTTTATCAGGTATCCTGACGTTTTATTGTTGCAGATTTTATTATGTGTATACATGTGACAGACTGCATACAAGGTTTTATCGTCGAGAGTATATTCTTTGTATACAACATTAAGTATGCACTATTCATTAATTCAAGTACGAGTGTGGATTGTGCAAATTAATAAACTGTGATGATATAATCATCATGTTTATGTACAGTGCACTTCCGTTATTACGAACAGGGTTATAGCAAAATTCCTGTTACGACGAAGTAGAAATTTAGGTCCCAAAATGATTATCTCAATATCTCTACATCTTTATATACTTTCATTGGTTGGATTTAACGAAATTTCGATACAACGAAAGAAAACTGCCGGTCCCGAGGACTTACACATACACACACAAATGTAAAGTACATATGGAACTGAAATGATTTGGCAGTCAGGGGAGTTGGGGGGGGGGGGGGGTCGATTGAGGGAGGGGTCAAGGTGAACAAAGATTTAAGGGTTAAAGACATTTTTGGCTTTTTATTTTTCCTAGCTAGCTCGCTTCACTACAGTTGTAGCCCTAAAATTTGTATAACTTGCAATACCTGTTTGATGTTCAAGACTTAGATCACTGATGCATTCTGAATTAGTTGTATACATAATGTATTTATGTATGTGTGTGTTTATGTAATATACTGTATATGTCATGTATTAATTATTAAATATGTTTTTTAACTGGATAAATGGGTTATGTCAGTATAACCAAGCATTATATAACTCATTTGTATACACATGTAATTAGTATAACCCATAAGTGGTGTTAAAAACAAGTTATTAAGTCACTCAGTAACTAAAAATTAGATTTTTATTCCACTTTTGCAAAACCCACACTGTTTGAATAATTGAAAATATTGGTTTGCAATATATTTAACATGTTTCATTGAGCTCATGGCATATATTGGTATATTTATTTTTGTAATATTATTATATACTATTTCAACCTTATTAGCATGATATATATAATTTTTGTCATTTTCTGTTTAATCACTCATTTCCAGTGAGTTTAACTATGCTGAGTAAGTTTTGATTTATATCATTTATCCTGGGCATGATTTTTGTGGACAACTTTCAGATTTGGGGGATTGCCTGATATCTGGTTTTCATGTTGAAGTCTTGTCACATTCTTGACAACAGAGGGCGGTGTAACTGGTGGTAGGTTCTGAGCAGAGTGCGAGCTTTTATGAAACCTACAATAGGTGAATGTTGTCGGCTATCACATGTTCAGCAATTACAATGGGTACTTCAGTGGCATATTTGGTATGGATACAAAAATAATTGGAGGAATTGTTTGTCATGACTTGATTGCTGTTATGCTTTAGGTTCCATTGACCATAATTTCGGACTTGTTTCTCACCAGTAAATGATAAACTTAATGAAACTATGTCATTTTTATGTTGAAAAAAAAAATCTTTTCTGCTTGGGGATGTCAGGCTTGTACAGAAGCCCAGTACATCTCGCTCTCGAGAGATGACGGGCTACCACAGAGGTCCAGACATATGCTAATCCTTCAATTTGAAGTGAGGTTATAGTACAGGTGACTTTGTCCCAAAAAGCACAAATTTTTACAAGTAAAAATGTTAAATTGTCTTTGGTTTTGGTGAGATGTACAGGACTTGTGTACATTCCTGTCATCCCCATGGTTAATGAAATCCATTTTTATTTTGGACTTGTAGTCATATACAGATACAGATAAAGTTAGTATCAACATATGTTTTCTCTGTGAAGAAATATTCAGCAGTGCTGAGAGAGAACATTTAAAACAAACAGCATGTGTAAGCTCTTTTGTACTGGCTATGTAGTGCATGTTAGTGCTTTAGCATTTGCATGTGCAAGTCAAGCAATTAGAACAACAACAAAAAGATAAACATTAAATTTATTCTAGCTTGCTGCTGTTGTTGGGAATTGTGCAGTGCTGTTTCCATGATGATTATGATGCTCTCTACCCCGTTGCCCCAATTGATTGAACTTTGGTTTCTACAGGGTTCTGGTGACTGTTCAGGTTACGATAAAAGCGGACTGCCTTATCACAATGTCTGGTCGGATGTGCCTGCTGTATCTAGCATGCATTATAGATAGTTTTCAAGATGGGATGATGATGATGATGATGGTTTATCCTAATTTATTTTGACTTTTATTTTGTTCCTCTCTCATCAGCTCGAAGGTAGACAGGATGATGGAGATTGTGACAGGAAACCCTATGGTCATCAGGATGGTGGTTACCTTCAACAGGCAAGTATTAATTTCAAGAAATACTTTTGAAAGATGGGTGTTTTGGGGTGTCCAAATCTCTGTCCACTTGTCTGTCCTTTGTTCTATTTCCATAGCTACTGTGATAACCTGAGAAAAGATGAAATGAATATCAACCGAACTTTGCATAAATCCATGAATCCATTTGTGTATGCTGCCAGCTGTTGTATTTCTGCTAGTTGTCATAATGTGAAAAAGAATCCTGTGTAAAGATTTCCATCAAGCTTGGTACAAATATGTGTGAATATTGTTTGACATACTGTAGGGGTCAAACAGTCAAAGATGTAAGGTCATAGGTTAATGGGAATAATTTATAGGATGCAGGGATTTCATACACACTTGGCATGTACTGACCATGTAGAGGTAAATCAATTATGTTTGGGGGCCAGAACATTAAAGAGCCAGGGTCAGTTTTTCTTACAGTGCAGCCATGAATCACCATGTGGATCACTAAGGAAATCCGAAAGTATATGAAGATGTACAAGTAAGGTGGTTATTATGTTTGAAACATATATAGATTATTCCTTGATTCTGCCTTAATTTTGAAACTCGACAGAGGTCAGAAGGGTCAGAGTTCACTGAGAGATATCCTGCAGCCCTTGGTGAAAAGTGTGATGGAGGACAAGGGACTCAACATCAACACAAATCCTGTAGAGGTCTACAAGCAGTGGATCAATCAGATGGAAACACAGACAGGAGAAGCAAGGTATTGGACTAAGGAAGAGATTATAGCAGACTTATGTCTATACATCAACTCCAAAAGCCTAATTCAGGTTATGAGCAACCCGTTGAAGACAATTTGATTTAGCTTTAACATGCATTTCCTGTAGACGTCATGATGAGATATCAAATCTTTCATCTTCAACAGGTAAAGAAGTAGATAGAATTACAGACATATTGAATCTAAAAGCACCAAAGTAACACATGCAGTACTTTCAGAAGAGAAAAGGTATCTTTACTTTTCTGCAATTTAGACAGAAATTTTAAATAGAGTATAGTTTTAATGTGCAAGAAATGGGATAGGGTGGTCACAAAGCAATTTGAGATTAGCTTTAAATGAAAATATGTAATACAAGCTACAAGGAAGGATAAAACAAGAAGATAAATGGTGAAGACAATGAATAATCCAGTTTTTGATGTATCATAATTTGTTCCAGGGAGCTAGAGGTTGGATCAAGTTAGGAAATTACAGAATTACTGATTTACTACAGAGGGAATGGAGCAGATAAAGAGTTGTGTATTTCAGTTTATCGCTAGATTACATTGTTTTCTGGGTGTAAAATGTTGGGACATTGGTAGAGATAGTTATTTTGTGTTTAATAAAGTACTGTAAGCGACTAAAAAAAATAAACTTCAAATTGAGTCAATTAACCTTCATTTTAAATAGATTGAGATCAGACAATCTTGGAAATAAATTGTTCAAATTTGTCATTGGGCTTATATTCAAGTTTGTCAGGTAAGAAATCCTGTGAATGCCATTCCATGATATGTCCTATTCTTTTCTCTCTCTCTGCAGTAAACTGCCCTATGACGTGGCCTCAGACCAGGCTCTGAAACATAAAGAGGTCCTGGAGAGACTAGAGGCATCAGTCCGACAGCTAGGAGACGTCACCAAGAGATTCCTGAATGCTATCATATCGTCCGTTGACATGATTCCGTAAGATAAAAAAAAAAGTTGATTGATTTGTCATCATTGATAATGATGGGAACTGGAAAAGGGAAGCAGTTTATTGCTACCTACAGACATCTAGCTCCAGTGTAGACTGATATAATACTGATAGATGACTGTTTCCAAACTTCAACACAGAATTTGGAAGTTCATTAATTATGCTAATTTTTGCAACTTCATTCAAAAACACTAAAAATGCTACTATTTATTTCTAGTGACATTTTGACTCTGTTTGTTTTCTCTGATAGGGCTTGGTAGGAGCTTCCAAACTTCAACAGAGAATTTTGAAAATTATTAATTATGCTTATTTATACAAATACAAATTTATTCAATATCAATTTTTTTTTATGACAGAAAAAGGCCACTTCTTTATTTTTCCATGATCCCTGATTCTTGATGCTCAGACTGATAAAGCTAGGCCAGGGCGTCCAAATTTTTACACAGAATTTTGAAATTCTTGAATTATGCTAATTTATGCACATTTTTCAAAAATCAATGATACATTTTTTTTTCAAAACCTGAAATGGCATAATTTTGAAATGCATCTGTTTAAAGTCGCAAGATGCAGGCAAGACCTATTGTATATTATGCATTTCATAACTTTCTTGTTCTGTCTCAACTTGAATATTCAAGGGACAGAATTCTTAAAGTATCTTTACCCGAGAAGACAAGACAAGGGCCTAGACAGGATTCAAATTAAAGAAAGAGATCAGTGATCATATTTACTGATAGTCTGAGAGCTAGCTACTTCTCAATTTACCCCATCGCACCCAAAAGATTTGACCCCTCAAAATTACTTAGACTATCTATGTGAATGAAAAAAGATTTGTCAGCTGGACACAAGTGGTCGGGTTTGGTCCCGAGACCGAATTTAAGGGGGTTCATTTACCTAGTTCCACACATAGATTAGTGGGTATGTTTGGCGTCTTCG
>JZLH01S0327110.1:0-10726 GCA_001188425.1 Eucidaris tribuloides | reverse complement strand
ATATTCATGTTCCTTCCGGGACATCAAATTTTAATCTTTTGACCAGTATAAAATTGTACCACGTGAAATTTCGGATATATGATGTTGCGAGATGCCGGATGAGCGCTATGTCATTGACGTTTTCTAGTTACTCATAACAATAGTGCAGTAAAATCTGCTATCTGCACAATAATTGTTGAACTTCGTATTGAGAGGAGTGTCATGTAGAAATGAAATATGAATGGAGATGAGCAATAATTTGTAAATTATATAGCAATGATGAAGACATGGTCTACATGATGTAATATGGAGGTATATATGTGACCTGTCACCACAAAACAATACATTGCACTGGAAGTTCTTGTGTAAACGCGGTCAACAGTCGAGCTGGGTTGCAAAAGTTGATCTGGAATTCTGATATTTTCTAAAAGTACACAAACCCATCTTTCATCTGTCCAAATTGGAGGACCAGAAGTGATTCAGAAGTATGATTTTTCTTGGATTGAACTTCGACCATGTTCTTGCAGGAGCATGAAAATTTGGCAGAATTTGATCTTCATATCGCGAGACTAACTCTGAATTTAATTTGCTTCTTTTCCAACATCGTCAAGTCCCCCTGTAATAATGTTGGTATCTCCACAAAGCTGCTTTTATGAACGATTAATTGATAATTGTAAGAGCTAAAAAGGATTTTTCAATCCACAATTCTCATTTTGGAAGTGACTTGTTTTACCACGCTTTCTATGGAACAGTTGTCAAAGGCCTTCCGTTTTGCATGAATGAGCACTATATTTGCAGCCGTTTTTTCTCCATTTTCCTGGTAATGGCTTACATGATAGTCCAAACTTGTGAGCAGGGTTTTAAATAGGTTTGCTTCGTCCATCCTAGACAAATTATACATCATTTGAAAGCTTAGAGTCTCTATTTTAAGACAGTATGATAAACACAATTTCTCATTTTTCCGACTGTGGTGCGTTTTGTGGTGACAGGTCACATATTACATAACTTTTCCTCCTGTATAATCCACTCTTGAGGGTTTCTCTTTCAGTCCCATTTCGATACAGGTTTGAATGAAATATTAAGAGAGAATTTTAGAAAATTATATTTCACCCATTAAATATGGTTGGAATATTAGTGTAACACACATTTCCTGTACACAGTATCCAATGTACACTTCATGGTCAATGTAACAAGGCCTTGTATCTTAAAAATTTCTAATGTGCTGAGAGCTACAAATTAAAATGAATAGAATTACATTCTATTTACCTACCCACTGTAGCTTCAACTTCTGAGACTGATATCTGTGAATCGCACAGAAGAAAATATCGTCAGTATAGAACCAGAAGGGCGTTATTGCAATACACATTGACAGCCAGAAAGCCGTTAATGCCATTGACTTTGAACAGTGATAATGCCCTTCTGGTTCTCAAAAGGATCTGTGTTAACGCCCTTCTGGTTCTAAACCGACGATATGGCTTCTAACTACAAAATTACATTACAAAGTCATTTGTACCAAAAGTTGAGATACATGGTTTTGTCAATTACAGTGATAACTTGTGACTAGACTTGGATTGGTTAATATGAAATAGATGAGACGGAAGGTATCTTTGCCTTTATTACAAAATGTGATGTATCAATACAAGCAAGTTTTAGTTGATGTAAAATGGTTTAAGAATGAAACTTCTCATTGACCACATATCTTCAGATTTGTTATGTGCTTCATATTTACTGATGACTTTCCACTGTTGCATCATATTAAATATATTTACATAGTGCATTCACTGTTAGATTTTGAAGACTCCACAGTCACTGATTACACTAGTCCAACATTTTCAATCAAAACTGACATTATCAGTATTTACGTTCAGATAAATATACCATTTTTTCAACTCTGCAAACATTCAATACATATTTTTGCCAGAGATTATTTCATTAGCTTCAAATAAATTCACAGTATCTCTGCTGTACTTTACATATTTGTCATGTTTATGTAATAATTCTTATACTTGAGTAGTTTAAAGACTAGAGTAAGGGATTTGCACGTCAGAAAATGGTAAAATGAATGAAATCAGCTCAAATCATTCACAGTGTGAAGATTAGTATAAATAAACACCTGTCATAGAACCTTTGGGTAGAATACATAGTTTTGGTGAAAATCTGGACAGTTAAACTTCAAAATTTACAGTGACGTCGACGTGCACAGGCCGTTCCAAAATTGTCCGATCAGCCGTTAGCCGAAGGTCGCGCGGAGTTTAGCTGTTTAATTAATCAGTGTGCTCCGCTGGTCTTGCGATGGTACACATAACCACGATTCGCAATTTGAGCAAAATTTGAACTCACGGAAAGAACAACATTCTGATAACAAGTCATTAGTTTTTCTCATAAAACGACAAATTCATGACATATGGATCTCAAACTTTCAACACACCATTTGTAAATACTAAACTACCATTTGGTATTGATAATGAAGGGAAGTAATGGACTTGCAAATCCCTGACACAATGTTTAAAGAGTTAGAAAAGAAACAACAGTCCAAAAACACTCGGTTGAGTCTTTGAGATTGCAGATGGAGTAGGGGGGGGGGGAGTGCTCAGTAAACAGTAAGTCTTGTACATTCTAAAAATTTTCATTATACAGCACATCAAGTTTACTTTTGCGATACATAGGTTAAGAGTTCAATGTCAATCACTTTAAGTTCTTTGGAAGTACAATTTGATTTAATTATTGCGGAGAGTTTCAAGTCTTAACCTGAATTGGCAGAAGCGAGCTCAGCTCCTCTCAGCAACATGCATGACAAGAACAGGCATGTCAATAACCAGCACATTACTACTAATAACAACAAACATCGGCTTCTTGTATTTATTTTTCATTTTTTTAACAGCATGTTTTGTACAAATTCAATGTTCATGAAAAGTTGCATGCTTGTTGTTTGTAAATTTTCTGTTTGAAGTCAGGAGTTTAATTTATTACTTTTTTTTGGTCATGAAGACTCACGATGACTGCTTTTAATATGCCACAATTCATATTCAGTATCATTGCTAAATTAGATGTATTCTTTTATCTGTTAAAGTATTTTTCAGCTATTTAATTTTCTGGTCATTTTTATTTTTTTAACTAGATCATGGTCATTATGCTCAAGGCACTTTGATTTTTCATCAGTAAACCACCCACTTCAATTTTATAAAAATTCTCAAAAATTAATTTTTTTGATAAAAAATTTCATGTGCAAATATCAATAGCTGGTATCTGCAGACTGGCATAAGTCAAGACCAAAGTAATTAAATTATTATTTCACTGTTCTTAGCCAGTAAATTTTCACACAATGTGTATTGGAAGAGTTCAGAGATAATAGATAAAGATGGTTAAAAAAAAAATGGAGTTAACCCTTTGGATCCGATATTCTGAAAATGCCATAGAGTTAACACAGGACACACACGGTTCCCATAGCCAATAGGTTAATAGAAAGATTGTCCAATTCACTCCAAACTTTGTGTATACTGCTGTTGTAAACAGAATGTATAACGATAAATACCAGTGGTACGGAAGTAATATATACATTATATACAAATACAAAAAAAGAAATCAGTATAATTGTGTATATCTGCAACAAGACTAAGACTAAGTGGAATGTGACATGAGAAAGTATGGGGTTTGTATAACTGAACATAATTGTCAAAAAATGGAAAATGAAAATACACACTCTTAGTCTTATTGTTATATTATTGCTTATATATTTATTTATTTATTTACCTATTTATAGTATACTGTCATTGGTTCAGTATACATGTATATATTTTAACATACTATATATTAACCCATTGGAGACTAAGTACAAGTTAATTCGTGTTGGGGTCAATGGAAAATCTGTGTTATAGTGAAATCAAATCGTCTCCAACGGGTTAAATCATAACATAAAATATTTCTGTAATATATATATCCAGTGCATAACAGAACATTTCAAGCACCAGATCTATGTGCCCAATGCTGTAAATTTATTATTTGCTGGAATGAGTATTGTTCAATGTCCAGTCATTGTAAAGAGATAAAAGAAATGTATCAGAAACGTTTGTGAATTTTGTATGCTTTCACCAGTGTGTAATCTTCATACTTACCTTTAATATCCGTACAACCAGACGTGTTGCAGTGACATTGTCTTTTCAAGTTGTTAATCCATATATGTGTTGTATGGGAAAGATTTATATCAAATTTGATGCAATTTTTTATCAAAGGAAATAAATGAATCAATTAGATTTTGGGGTCAAAGTAGCTCATGCTCAAATGTTGAAGTTGATGGATTTGAGGTTGCAAAGTTTCTCATGTGTGCATGTAAAATCTTAGCACATTTTACTACGGAATTCAGCAGAGATTCATCAAACTTGGTAGCATGATCTGCTGTTTGGGAATCACTGATGGATAGCCAAAACATCCTCTTCTATATATCTTGTTAAAGGAACAGCCCCGAGTGTCACCATAAACAACCAAGAAATATTGTCATACCACTTAGTTTCTTGTTGATTCTTTACTTTTAAATGGTTACATTCAGAGTCAGCAAATTTCAGCAAAATAGAGTGTAGCAAATAAATGTTGCTATTAAGTTAACTTATGTAAGATTTGGATTGTGATTAAGTAGTAGTATTTTTGAAAGTCTGGACAAATATGACTGTATTTGTCCATCACTCCAATATATTTTTCCTGATTATATTTACAAATATACATGTAAAAGTTTAATTTGTTTTCACATTCATTTGTTGTTTTTTGTTGTCATTCTTAAAGGCAGTGGATCTCATATGCAAACATCCCTGCAGACCAGGAAAAGATAACCCATGCCCTTAGGCTAGTGATGAAGGGCATGTCTTTGAAATCTGGGGGTCAGTGATTGCCTAGAATTTGAAAAATGTCAAAGAAAAACAATAGCCGTTTAGTGTACGTTCTATGGTAGGAATTTTTGTCTCGCGAGAAAAAAAATCAAATCTGAGTCTAACGGTCACTATAATTCCACTTAAACTGAGTTTCTAACTCCTCTATTTTGCTAAAGGTTCTCAGATGGTATTTTCTTCTAAATGCCATTGTATTTACATAATGTTAATTTTTAGACACGCAAAAGAGATCCCCTGCCTTTAATTTGGAGACATATGAGAAAACGAAAAATGATTACAGTTAAATGGGTTCATATGGATGTTTCCTTGTATGTTTTTGTTGTCATGACAACACCTATTACAGACATCATGAGAGCATCACTGTTTCCTATTTTCACTTTTCATTTGTAAGAAGAGAGATATTGCAGCTCAAAATTGAGTTGCGGAACGTTTTTTGAGGAATTTAGTAGTATGGGTTTTTGTTCCTTTTTTTCATAACCACAGAAGATCACTTTGCATTTTTATGTTGCTCAGTTGCGATTTTAATATTCAGGGGGTCTTCATCACACGCTCAGACAACAATTGTTATCTGTTTTAATGGTCACTGATGCTCCTGCAATTTGCTGTAATAACTGCACCACCTTGATAAAATAAGATCTAATCACACGCCACATCAAAATTGTACGCAGACTTAAAAATATACAAATACTATGCATTATAACTTTGAACGCTTGGATAACATAAAAGTTGCTGGATTTCCTTTGTCTTGTAGGTTTTGTATATTGGCTGATTGTAACAACTTACATTGATAGATTTGCTATCAATGATAACAATGCACTCATATCTACTTCCTGCAGCAGTAAATGTTACTTGTCAATGCAGCATGACCACTGAATTTGATAATCTCAGAAGAGAAAGTGTCTTTCCATTCAATTGAATTATTACTTAACCAGTCACAGTGTTCAAAATTTGCCAGCCAGGCAGATATTTATCACCACATTTGTTCCGTCTTTTCAACTATAACAAAGTAATCATACACTCCTTGTATAAAAATATAAACAAATGAATATTCATAAGCTACATATTTCCACTGTGGAATAATGTTAACGAGATGTTGTTACTCAAAGTTTTATTTATTTATTTATTTATCTATTCATTGCATCGCAACTCAAAGAGTTGGATTACACACATGATACATTCATATGATTATAAAGCAACATATTCTGAAGTAATGGTTTACCATTCTTCAAACATGCCGGTCTGTATTTGAAAAGGAGGTTTAACTTAAATACTAGGGCCCTATTGTGTACAACTCTCCTAAAACAACCCTGGTAAGTGTAATTCTATAACTGAAAAGAAAAAAAATGTGGTTTCATGATTAAGAGTTTTCTCTGGGAAAAGTTTTGTGTGATACGAAAATATGGAAAGCTGTAATTATTCAAAATAATGATAACCCTGTTTGATTCTGATTGGAATAATTGAATTTAACTACATTAGATTCTTATCACATAAATTCTTTTGCTTATGGATGGTATTTAAAACTCTCATTTCTTACCTAAACAATATAATTTTGAAACAAACTGTACTTTAATATCTCCATGTAGAGAAGTCCTACCACCTTGTGGATATGAGCCTCTGTGTCCTCATAAACATTTCAGATTTCGGTACATTGTTGTCACTGGTTTTATGTTTCCATTCTTGCATGATTTACTTATTTATTTTCTTTTACCAGGCTTCCTCTAGAGGCCAAGAAGCGCAAGATTGAAAAGAGTCTCAAAATCTTGGAGGAGGCGGAACTGGTGTCTAAGGAGGATGACTATCAAACTATGGTCAATGCTATTGCACAGGTAAAACTGGGGGACCCCTCTCAACCCTTTGGCTTGCCATAGTCAATATTTGTCACAATTGTGCTGTTGAAAAGCTGAGTTCCAAAACCAGATTTATCCAATCATTTTTTGTTGATTTTGCAGTATTTTGTAATTTACCACCAATCACACAACCTGGCACTTTCAGGTTAATAATTTTGTTTGTGTGTGTGAGAAATGTGAAAATTCAAGGGAAATAGCAATCAATTTATCTCCAGTATGGGATGAAAACATTTTTGTCTATTTTTCCTAAACAGAATAAATCCCTGGTTTTTTTTAAGGGTGAATCAAATCCCCCACATTGTAAATTAATATTTTAAAAAGGTCAGGGTGTCTAGATTTTTTTCTGTGGGTGGTTTTGTGTTCCAGTGATGTAAATGTAGCTCATACTGCAACAACTTCACAGAAGAGAAATTGCAAATATGGTAATTTTTCTTAAAATTCATTTTATTAAAATGGATTTATCTGATTTTGAAAATGAACACTTAATTCCAAACAATCATAATAATTCCAGAACCCTAGTTCTAAAAATAACAATATTGCCTGTGTAAAGTATGTAAAATAAATCTGCAAGCAATGTATTTCTCATGTAAGAGAGTGGAGACAATAATCCACATCGTGTTTGGTTAAAAGTCAATTTAATATTAATAAATATCATAAAGTGCATACTACTGTTGTTTTGAAAGCTCTATAGAAAAAAAATGCAAAGGAATAGGATATGTAAGCTGGAACAAAGTACAATAGCATGCAAAGGGTTAAATGTCTACGACACTGATTATTAACAAGTTGTATGTTTCATCCTCAGGACATCCGTAACCAGCGAAGGTATCGTCAGAGACGTAAGCAAGACATCCTACGCTTGAAATCCACCCTGGCCGGCCTGGATTCCAAAGCTGCCTTCTACAACGAACAGAATGAATACTACAGCCAATACATCAAGACATGCCTTGATAATTTACAAACAAAGTATGTTGACCGGTTTGTACATTTTCTCTTTCTTGTGATGATTAAGGAGAAATAAAAAATGCCTTTAGAACCAAATTGGTTGAAAGATATACCAAAGATACACCAGCTGCAGTGGATCTCCTGGCTGGAAGGATTTGTCTGGAGTTTGTTTACTTAAGGAGAATCAAGCATGAACATAGCAGTTTAATTCTCTCAAGGTCTGAAAGAAATAAATCCCATAGAAAGCTACACAACAGATTTGTCTGTCACAAGGCATATTGATGGAAGTTATTTAAAATGAGTCAACTTTCGACTACAAAATTTTCACTGTGGAATCCTTGCATAGTTTACTTGACTCTAGAATAGTTTTTACCCCAAGTTTAGGACTATTCCCAATCATATCATTTATCTTTGATGCTGTCTTATTCAATTAGACCAGCCTTCCATGAATTTGGTGTTCTGGTAGTTTGCTTTTTACATTATGTTCTCTGATATATATTATTCATTTTTTTTATGCATAAGGTGTCGGACAAAAGAAATAATAAATTTCTATGTATGCTTTTATTTAAAAAGTAATTACATTTACTACCCTGAAAATGCACTCAAAGATAGAACTTACGCGTGCAAATTAAATTTTGGTAGTACTATTATCCATTGTTTTAATTCAATCCTGTGTGAACTGTGAATAATAAATTGTGTATCAAAAAATAAAAGAAGAGAAATAGAGCTTTACAAACATACATAATTCACCCGAAAAAATATTCATTACAATAGAAGATCTTCCCCATGAAATCTCATAAAAATGGCCCATTTATGTGATTTGTGTACAAAGTCAATGGAATTTGTCTGATATATTTCTTGAAATTTATAAAAAGGTAATTATTTTCTACTATAATTGACCTTCATAATTGATTTTCAGCTAATTTTGGTTTTTAAATGGTCTGCAATAAATTAAAAACAATACAAAACAATAGTTACAAAAACACAGAAATACATAAGGAAAAAATTGACTTTTGCCATTTTAAATGATGAAAACTAATTAAGAAGGTCGCAAAGACCACTTCTGCAAAAAATTACAATTTTTCAAGTAAAAAAAAATCTAAATAAAAAAAAATATTCATTACAATAGAAGATTTTCCCCATGAAATCTCATAAAAGATTGGGGACCAAGTGTTTGTGGTTACTGCGCATGGCTCTGATCCTCAAAAGTGGGGTGAACAAAATGATCTGATGTCCCCCTAACATTCGAGAGTGGAGTTGGTGGGGGTGGGTGTTACATGTCTCTCTGTCCCACACCTGTTGATGGTCATGCTGGAAACTCATACATGATATGGTTCATTTTTGACATCTTAAAGAAACAATTTAACAATGACCACATTTGTGAAAAAAATGGGGCTACATAATTCTCCATGCTCCAAGTCTCTCTGATAAGGTCTAAAAAAAGAAGCCCTAAAAGAATTGTACTTCAAAGTGATAATTTAGTGTTTTGAAGGAGTGAAAATCTGTGAGTACCCAGTGTGACCTTCTCCTGACTTTGTCCACTTCCTCCCATAGACTACTGTGATATAGGTCCAGACTAATCTATACCCAAGACTCAAGAGTAATATTAGTCAGGGGGATGTTTATCCATCCATACCATGCCAGTGGCAGCATAACTTCCAAACTTTTGTATTCTAGGATGTTTGTTTGCCCATTTAAGCACTATTATAAAGTACAGATATCAAAGCTTGACAATTTTTTTTAAATTGAAGTTCCACCATGTTAACTTGTGTCTTTAATATCTGTCTTCTGCAGGAGGTCATCCAAGGCCAAGACAAAGGACAGCAAGTCAGCACTGAAATACAATGCAGCCAGGCTGCATGAAAAGGGAGTCATCTTAGAGATTGAAGGCTTAGAACAGTCACAGTAAGTCCATGTGGATTAGCTTCTTAACCCATTCAGGACTGGTCACCAGAAGATACTTGTCCTTGGGTCTGTGAGACATTTGTGTTGTAGTAAAATAAGTTGTCTTCAGCAGGTTAAAGGTTATAAGTTAAGTGATTGGTTTATGTTTTGCAGATACAATATTGAAAAGAAGACTTTTTTTTCTTTGCTTTCAAGGTCAGGAAAAAATGCCCAAGCATAGTTGTAGTTTTTGAGAATTTTTTTTTTCTTCAAGCTTTTACATTGTATAGTATTGTCACCACAGACATCAGAAAACAGCTTCAAATCTACTGAAAAATGTTGCAGGTTCAATACTGCATAACCAATTTTGTTTTAACCCATAAACCCATGAGATATCCAGAGGCATACATGCATTTGCTGGAATTCTCATAGGACTTGCTAAATTGTCAATATCCTCCATTTTCTTTTATTCTAATTATAAATAAATATAAATCCTCTTTGATCAAAATACCTCCCCAAGTAATGTTGTCTGTAGCCAGTTACTCTTTTATGTTTCACACCGAAAGTACCGGAGGCATACTATTGACTGCACCGCCCTGGAATAGATGTAGTATTCATATAAGGCATATATTGTGTGTGAACCTTAATATTCCATTTAAGAAACAAATGTTTGCTATATAACTTTATTTAAAAAAAATTTAAATGGTTAGTAAATCAAAAGCACTTCCATGATCTTGAACTTAATATTTCTATAACAACTGATTCTAGCTTGCCCCTTGAAGGAGTTTTAATTTATGAAAAGTAAGTTCATGCAAATGCTGACACAAGAATGTGATACTGCAAAATCTTCACCCTAATGTAAATTTTAGTCCGGCAGACATTTGCAATCTATTATACACAAATTGTAATATCTTTAAGCAGACTGTTAATGCATTTTAGATAATCCACATCAAAGAGGAACATAATAAACCTGGTAGTATCCTGATGTAAGTTATGATTCATCCAGTCAAAGGTAGATATGATGCACCACACACTACCCCGGGGTACCGTTGTACTCCGGTGTACCGTGTTGTGCAGCACCCTCTTGTGTCCAAAAATGTATTTTCTTCGGTTATGATCACTGAAATCAGTGGTTATGATGCAGAACCTGCACAAGTGCACAACAAAAAGGCATAAACTTATGAAAAATGGGTAAAA
>JZLH01S0327076.1:7535-21881 GCA_001188425.1 Eucidaris tribuloides | reverse complement strand
TAGCAATTTCAAAGGTTCAAAGTCACCAGACTAAAGTATTCTGATTTGGCTCGTCTACTGCGAATACGAGAGCGGCTGGTCAGTATGTATGTATTTGAAGCACAAATAATGATTAATTTAGGAGCTGAAAGTCTCAAACAAAGTCACCGGCTGTCTAAATATGTCTTATTTGTGCTCGTTCAGTGATAAAACTTAGACGCCGGTTGGATTTTTATGTAATCTTGGGTGAAGTATGTATTATAAGTATCAATTAAACAATCAGATTTCAGGGTTAAAAGTCTAAAGGTTATAAGGTCACAAATGCTCACTTCGTTCTTTAACGTAAATCATGAGAACGGCTTATCGATATTGATTAACTGGTGTTAATACATCTTCATTTTATAAGTACCAATGAACTATCATATTTTGGGCTAAAGGACAAAGTCATGAGACCCATTACTAATATCTTTACACGATAAATTGAGAAAGCTCATCAATATTGATGTTTAAATTGATGAGATGTATTATGGAGGCCATAAATGACAATTTCAGAGTTGACGGTCAAATTTACAATGCCCCATACATTCAAAAAAGTTTAAACTTGGACGGGCGTGCGAGCATACCATCGCTGCCGCAGGCCGTTGCCTAGTTTGTCATGTTGTTTTTTGTTTAATTAAAATTCAGTTCAGAAAAATGTTCTTCCTGAATATTTAAAGTGTATAATACTAATTCAACTGTCATGCACAGTTCACCACACCATGGATCTTGCACACGCCACACACAAACAACAACACATTTCCGGCATCACCACAACACCACACACACACACCACACACACACATGGATCCTTAGTGCACAACCACTACACACAGATCACAACACATACAACACCATGATCCTTCACACACACATATCTTGCACAAAACACCATGATCCTTCCACACACACACACCACAGGAAAGACACATAAAAAAATCATTCATAATCCAATTCAGGGAATCGTATCTTTGTTTTGCACAGAATTATTGGAAATGTTTTAACTAAACCACAATTTACATGATATAAATTACTTCGTAATTCACTTTCACCACTAACACTTTACATGGTATTTAATCCATTCACTCAATCACAGTTTACACTTAAATTTGCATCTCAAAATTTACTAAAGAGCCCTTCATTATTTATATTAATTCTTTAATTAAAGTGCGTAATGATTGAACAAAATATTACTAATAGTTACACGTATAAGTCAATCTATTGATAAACATAATATAAACAACATCACAGCAAACATTTGGAGAAATATATCCTATCAACCATTGTTCAAATGAATGTATATCAAGCTGTACTTCTTACTTTGTAGGTATTCCCTTATGCAGTTAAATTTATCACAACTGCAAATTTTGTAATCCGTTAACGAACTAAAAATATCATTCAATTTCAATATAGGTAAAATTTTGTGGGGCAAAAATTACTTCCCAGCCAACATTTTTTTTTTTTCACGGCAAATAGCAAGCCAAAATATATATTATTTTTTTTATTTTTTTTTTTGGGGGGGCATTTTTGGAAAACACTAATATCTTGTATTTTCATTTTACTTTAAACATGGCCCCCCCATCTAGTGCACCGTACCACCCTTTGATATAGATTAAATTGCAAGATAACTGTTTTTTTGCTCAACAACTATTATATTCCAAATATATCACTTGAAAGTCAATTTGGCACACTTTTATTTTCCTAAAACTATATCAATCATGATTCATTGTGATTCAAAAGAGACGCTACACGTTTCACAAAAATTAAAGGCATTTGGACGAGCAGATGTTTATCCTCCGCAACGAAGTCTTCGGAATAATTTTTTCTTTGTCCGTCCTTGCGTCCGTCTGTCCGTCCGTCCGTCGTCCGATCCTCCTTCGTCCGTCCGTCGTCCGTCCTTCCGTCCGTCCTGTTACCGATCTCTTACCGCTGATAACTGAAACCCCCATATTTTGATTTACTAATACCAAGTATGTACTATGATCACCAATGAATTGATATTTTTGACTGAATTCAAGGTCAAAGTTCACCTGCTAAATATGTCTGATTTGACGTTCGTTACTCGCTATAACTTGAAGCGTCCTGTTCGATTGTCATTTAACTTGGGTGAATATGTTATTATGAGACCAATGAACGATTAGATTTTGGAGCTAAAGGTCAAAGGTCAAGTCACCGGCTATAATAGTTGATTGGTCGTTACCGCGATAAACTGTGATGAACAGTCTGTGAATTTCTATTTAACGTGTGTAAAGTAGTTTATGAGGGCACCATTATAAATATTAGATTTTGAGTTTCAAAGCGTCAAAGGTTCACGCGAAACTGAATATTGTCTGATTTGACTCATTACCGCATAACTTTGAGAGTCTGGCCGGCTTGTCATGTAACCTGGAGTGAGTATGTATTTATTATAGCACCAATGAACTGATTAATTTTGGAGCTTGAAAGTCAAACGTTCAAAGGTCACTGGCCTAAAAATGCTCTGCTTAGGCTTACTGCGGAAAACTTCGAGATCGGCTGGTCGGCTTGTCATGTAACTTGTGTAAGTATGTATATGAGACAATTACTTATTAGATTTTGTCGTGAAAGAGTCAAGTCAATGTCACTGGCCTAAAATAGTCTTGATTATGGCTCTTAACCGATATGAGAACACCAGGTTAGATTTTCATTGTAACAAGGTGAAGTATGTTATTATTGATCACAATAAAACTATTAGATTTTAGCTAAATCAAAAAGGTTCAAGGTCACTGTCTTAAATATAAGTTGAATAGGGCTCATTTACTCGATGATTAACTATTATGACTTTCCAATTTTGATTGAACTTGAGGAAAGTATTTAATATAAGCACCAATTACTGATTGATTTTGGAGCTTAAATCAGATTCAAAGTAAACAGCCTCTGCCGATTTACTCATTGTATCGATATTTGAGAATGCTTATATTTTACTGTAACTTTCAACGTTCACATAGCTTTATGTTATTACTTAATTGTCTTCTTACCAGTGTAACTTGAAGCTTTTCCAATTACATCAATATAGTGCGGACTGCGAGCTACCCATCACCTGCGCAAGTCAACTCGCTTACTGAACAATGCTCTGTCCATTAGAATTTCTTTGTCTTTGTGAAACGTGCAAACGACCCTTCACAAGTACAACTCGTAACAAAATCTAAGCATTCGTTCGTAAGCAAATACAGTCTCTCCCAGTCTGTCAAGGTTCTCCTCTGTTAATGTTTTGACAATATGTGTTCCTGCAGCTAGTCTGAACATTTAGTGAATCCATCTATCTCTGCATGTTGACATCGCTTCAGTAAGATCTGCATAGCAATGTGAAATTCTGAAGCGAGAAACGCTCTAAATCGACACTATTTTACACCAGAGCCATATGGTACATCAAATTACTTACAGAATCAATATAAATTAATGTCAGTTATCACATAGCTCTCACATATGTCTACACAGTGAAAACATGCAAATTACAATCACATTTTTTCAGCAAGCATGCAACAGACTTTTCAGTTATATCTTCCCGTCATTTTGTTGCTACCCTTAACTACATTTCTAGAATCTCATAATCGGACGAATACTGCTCTGAACAGTGTAAGAATTTATGAAAACCTAAAAATAATTACCGGTAGACCAATTTGCTGAAAACTGGTAAACATTAAGCATTTTTTGTGAAAATGAGTCAAACTTTAAGCTAGCGTGAAAAGTTGCGTGAAATTCTCTGGCAGCTAGCAGCAAGTTCCAGGAATTTACC
This sequence comes from Eucidaris tribuloides, assembly GCA_001188425.1. NCBI lineage: Eukaryota > Metazoa > Echinodermata > Echinoidea > Cidaroida > Cidaridae > Eucidaris > Eucidaris tribuloides. Next base: position 18,112 of record JZLH01S0327076.1, on the reverse strand, counting down.
AAAATTTTTATGTAAATTATGTGGAAACTCACTGTCGGATTCCATAATTTTTACGGTTCTCTGTAATTTCTATCGCGTTTTCCAGAAAATGCTTGAATTTACTGCAGTTTTCCACTGTTAAAATTGGTGTCCTATGTAAATCTTTGAACATTACTTAAATTATATTTAATTTCCAGTCATCGTAAAAATACTAGTAGTTTTTTGCAGATAAAGTTATCAACCTGAAAATTAATTTACAAGCTAAAATCCAGGACGCTGTACAAAATTTTTCAGAGCCCGTGAGTGTTCCTACACCACATACTGTCCACCACTGGTATGTACAAAATGTAACAAAATCATTAGAAAACCAATAACAGATCAAAGCCGAAGGACAAGACCAAGTCGAGTACAGTGAAGGAAACTTCTGAATGCCAAAAAATAAAGCTAGCCATTTTATTTACTATTTAGCGGCTGCATTTCAAAATCAACAAACTTGTCTGCAGTTCTGTACAAATTATGATGACCTAGATACCTTACCCGTGAACGTACATCACTTGTCGTGTTGGCATGATTTATTTGATTCACCTTTTAGTTTGAGAGTTGAACTTGCGTGATTAATGATTAACCAACATGAAAAACGTATTGCTGGACTTGGTAGATTCATTCTCGTCTGCTAGTTAAATACCTAGAATGTTAGTCCTATTTCACAATTTTCAACGATATCACAATTCAAAAGCGCAAGATACCTTGACTACTCTCATTTCATCCTCCACATATAGTTAATGAAACTTATTGTGTATGCCTCCTACCACCCGTTCAATCGCAAACGTGCTCAGATGTTTTGCCGTGCTACAAGATTAGTTTTCTTACTCGTAACTTCACACCGCAACTGCGTCAATCACTCACACGATCGGGCCCATTCCACGTAGTTTAGAGTTCAGTAATAGCAATCTATCCTAATAATTAGACGGCCCGTCGGCTGTTAACCTTCAACATGACTTAATGCCGAGTATGAGTGTCCTATAACATAGATGTTGTATTAATTAACATTAATATAGTATATTTGTGGTATATTAACATGATCAAAGTGTTCATAAAATACCATTAGTATACGTATTAAAGCTGAAAAGTCTGAAATGATCGAGAGTAGACCGAAGGCTTCCTGTTCGAGTTCGTCGTTTTTCAGAGGTTTAACGTTACGATTCACGGACATTTTACATTACACCGATACTTAACCCTTCTCTCACACCCAGTAAATCAGTGTACTTAAAAATGTCTGTCCAAATATTTCCGTTAAAACCTCTGTAAAGAACCGACCCGAACCGAAACACGCCAAGGCCTTCCGGATTCTAACTCTAAGCAGATAGCAGATGTGCATGTTTTATCACAGAGTGTCATAAAACGAATCTATTAAAGTAGAGATTGTAGACTTAAAGTAAGGGTATCGGCACCCATACAAGATAAGCGGTGTATATGCCAAATAATCTATATATCTACCTATAACCCCTGGCCTTACAGCTAGTTCTGCTATCTTTCCCTGGAATTTTTAAATTCATATAGAGGCGATCTTTACTATGGAAGTTATGTGCTAATTAGCAGGAGACATGTATCCAAAATATCTGGCACCTATTATTTTTATATTTATGCCTCGCAAACGAAGTTCGAGACATTATGTTTTCGTTTTCCGTCCGTCCGTCTCCGACCGTCCGTCCGTCCGTCCTCGCTCCGCCTCCGTCCGTCCGTCCAGTTCGTCCGTTACCGGATCTCGTTACCCATAATAAAACCGCTTATCATGTCATTGTAAACTTTAGGACCAATAATTACTAGGGCACAATGAACTCATTAGATTTGGAGTGAAAGTGAAATGTAAGGTCACATCCTAAAACCTGTATGTCTGATTTTGTCGTTACCTCTTTAACTTGTGAAGCTGTCAGTTTTGATGTAATTGCTTCTGAATATTATTATGAGCAACAATGACTGATCTAGATTTTGGGTTGAAATCAAGTCAATCACCGCCTAAAATATGTCTGTACTTTCTTGGTTTTACCGCATAATTTGTGAAATCGGTCGGATTTTGATGCTAACTTGGAGAATTATTATTATAAAATCAACAATAAATGTTAATTTGGTCAAATGTCAAAGTCAGTGGCTAAAATATTCTATTTGGCAGTTACCGTGATTAATTTTGAACCTTCAGATATTGATTAATTCTTGAATATTTGATTATGAACAACAATAACTGATTAGATATTGAGCACAAAGGTCAAAGTCAAATCACCAGCCTAAAATATTCTCTTGTCTCTTCCTGCCATTATTTGTACATGCCTAGTTGGATTTTGAATTTACATGGTAATATTGTATTATATGCAAACAATTAAAACGATTAATTTTGGTGTTGAAAAGGTCAGAGTCATAAACACAGCCTAAAAACATGTCTGATTTTGAGCTCTTTACACATAAATTCAGAAACGGCTGTTGATTGAATGTAATTCTAGGCTGAATTATTATTATACGCACAATGAACTGAATAGATTGGAGTTGACTTGTCAAGGGTCAAAGGTTCACAGCCTGATATATTCTGATTTGCTATTACCCATGTTAACTATAAGAATGCTTGGCTCCGATTTGATCTACTGTAAGTATTGTTATTATCAATACCATATTGAAAACAAATCAGATTCAGGGTTAAATGGTTCCAAAATTGAATCACAAGAACTCTATACTTAGTGTCTTTACCATGAAACATAGTAGAACTGACATTATTCGGACATTGATGTAACTTGGTGAAAATAACTTATATACAATAACTGATCACTATTTTGGCATTTAAGCGTCAAGTCACAAGTCCGACGAATCCCATATTTAATTATCATTTACATTATAACTGCAGAAACGGCTTATATTCGTATTATTATGTAATTTGGTGAAGTATATTATGCGCATAGATAAGATTTCAGATTGAACACGTCAAATGTTTTTGATGATCGTTACATTTACATAGTTTGAAATTGGCGTTGGAGGCACTGACCCATCTGGCTGCGCTCAGCCGAATTCCCTAGTTTAGTTCAAAAAATAATGAACTGTTTTCAAGCAAATATTGCATGTTTGGCCTGTAATAAAATCCTGAGATCTTACTCATTAAAGTTCGAAATTATTGCCATATTGTTATTAGTATTCAAAATCAATTTGAATGTATACAGTAATCGCACACAGGCAATGCACGACTCTCGTGCAGTGGTAGTGTGGTGTGTTATTTACATTAATGTCTATAATATTGCTAAGTATGAGGTTGTATGAGCAAAATAGTAATGGTGTTGTAACAGTATTGTGCAAAATAGAGCTAAATAGAGTTTGTATGAGCAAAGTATGTATGTCATGTGTGGCTATAACAAGTGCCATAATAAAGTCTAAAAGTAGAGTTATTATGAGACAAGTATGGTATGCGCAGCAAGGTTGCGGTAATACCGTGGAAATATACCGCCTTGCTATTTTACCAAACACAGAATACGAAAGTATACTGCTGACAATACTATTAAAAGTTATTGCTTGAAGATAATAACTCAAAAATGTAAGACTGGTCTTCAGTAAGTGTATTCAACACAACAAATACACAAAAAATAATTTACATACTAAACTGTGTGAGAAACTAGGAAACTCAATTCTGATTGGTTGACAAATTTTCTTTACATAGCCAAATCAATACTAAAAGTAGCAAAAATTTTAAAAATCACCTGCTTTATATTTTAAAAAATGTTCAATTAATTTCAGTCTCAAATATCTGATGAATGTTCCATTAAATCCAGACACATTAAAAGCACCACATACCCATAATAGACAATATTGATTTATGTCCTGGTAATATTCACAAGTATTAGGGCCCACCCCACAAAAAAATACATGTACACCTGATAATGTAGCCCACTATTTATTCTTTACGTATGTGAAATACACACTGAAATAAATTATCAAAAATCAATCAAGGTTTTTGACATTTTTTTCATTTGAAATTTATCATTTCAAGGTGGATTGATGTAAGAGAGCCAAAATGAGGGCCATTTAAACTTTTATTTGACCTTAGCTACAAACTTCAAGAGTACACTGCTAGTATTTGCCCACTATCCCAGTATTTCCCAGTACTTCCCATATTTCCACCTGTGACAATACCACGTATTTCCCGGAAAATTGCAACCCTTAGATCGAGTATGTGTGTGTTTTATATAAACAGAATTTTCCTAAATACGACAAAGTTAGTTGTAGCATGTATGAGTTAATGTGTGTTGATTATTAACCGAATGTCATATTATCTAAAGTTAGATTTGTATAGCGTAAATATAGGAGTATGTTGTTTATTATACAGAGTTCATTTAAATCAGAGCTAAATAGAGGTAATGAGCGAAAGTATTATGTTGATGTTTAACACACACTGCCGCCCTTACTACACCCTACTTTCGCTCATATAACCTGTACTTTAGCTCGTATTTATGACATTCGGTAATAACACAAGCACATACCGTACTTTCACTCATACAACCTGTACTTTAGCTCGTATTTATGACATTCGGTAATAACACAAGCACATACCGTACTTTCGCTCATACAACCTCTACTTTAGCTCTATTGTTATAACACACACATACCCTACTTTAGCTCATGCAACCTCTACTAATAGCTCGTCGTATTAATGACATTCGGTAATGACACACACGTACCCTACTTTAGCTCATGCAACCTCTACTTTAGCTCTTATTTATGACACTCTGTAATAACACACACACATACCCTACTTTCGCTCATACAACCTCTACTTTAGCTCTTATTTATGACACTTTGGTATAATACACACAAACCCTACTATAAATCACTTAATACAACCTCTATTTAATTCAGCGCTCCATACTCTGCACAATGACGTCATGTTGAAGTTAACCACGCCCCCGACTTCTACTTTAGCTCTCTTTTGCTACCCGCACAGTATCATGAGAGGTTGTATAAACGACGGGTTGAGTACCCGGACACTGCACGTTAGAACGGCGCTGCACGCGTCGGGGAACAATCGCGCGAAGTTGCAAACACAACACGTGTACACAGCATTTACTTTCTTCCCATAAATCTTGATTTCTCATGAAAATACTGATATTGATCATTAGAAAATTACGTTTTTTGGTAACATGTCCAGAAAAAAATTCAAAAATTAGGTGTCCGGTTCCTCAACTCCCCACCCTCCTGCAGGCATGACTCCTGCCTAGCACAGTACCAGGGTTGGCCACTCACGAGAGTCGTGCCCTGACTCTGTGTGCGATTCTTACATGTATACCTGGCCCAAATTGCATTTCTGAATACAATATGCAATAATTTCAACTTTAATGAGTAAATCCTCATGATTTATCACAGGCCAGACATGAATATTTGGTTTGAGACAGTTTAGTTTTTGAATTAAAAATATAAAAATAATAGGTGCTGGGTTTTTGGAACCATGTCTCCTGCCTTAGCATATAACTTCCATAGAAGAGCGCCCTCTATCATCAAATTTTAAAAATCTCCAAGAAAAGATATAGACAGCTGTAAGGGGTAGTATAGCATCTATTGCGCTATACATGTACATCCCTTACTTGTACTTGTATGGGTGGGGTTGGCTGGTAAATACCCGGCGGTAAATACCTGTATTTACCGGTATGGTTGGATATACTACTCATCGACCGCGTAACATCAATCACACTGTACATGTATCTCGGAAAATATTTGTTAGTTTTACCTAAATTTTCTCACACTTGGTGGAAAAATCGTGTAGATTCACTTTTCGGGCTCAGATTGCTACTTCCTTTCGAACCCATGGAAACTTTGGCGGCGACGTCAAGTGATGTTTTTCACGAGGGACGCTACGAGCTCCTTTTTTAAATCAACTGCCTACTGCCCATTGATTTAACATGTAGAGTGTGAGTTTTTAGGGCTTTCAGGATATGTTGCAAAATATAGCATTTTTCAAATGCTTAGTATTGAATTTTTCATGAAAAATCATGTGGAAACTGTGTCTTTAGATTCCATTTGCAACTTTGAGCGATAGATCCCGGCGCGTGTAGCATCATTCTAATGCGCCGCGTCTGGGTACTCAACTCGTTCGGCATTACAACGCACGTCACAGTCAATGGCAAAACGTGTATTAACATTGATGCGCAAGATTTTTCTTAAATTCTTACATTTTTCCTCCTCATTTCTTTTGGTTGTGGGCTTGTTTGAGTATTGTGGCGTATTGCACTTAGACCTACGTGTATTTTTCGAATTTTTACGCAAGAAGGCCAGTGCGCGAGGTACATGTAGGTCAGTTTAAATAACAGTGGTCGATGAGTAGTAGACTTACCATACATACCGCCTTGCTATTTTTGAAATACCGGGAAATACTTTTAAAAAGTTATTATAACTCAAAATTATAGTTGTTGTGCACCAAGTGTGATTCAGCACAATAACTAATGGAGTATATTTAGAATGCAATGCCAATTTTTTCGAGAAGCAGAATATCCCGACAATCTGTTTCATACTTCGTTTCAAGCAGTACAGCGGGAAATAGTATCAGCAGGAAAGCTGACATTTATGACAAGGAGCTAGATGTGGTCCGATAGACCAATTTTCCCTACAGTAAATAAAAGTACACTGTATGAAAGACCAAGGGTCTTGCAGACCGAACGCCAAAATAAATCCGATACGACAGATTTTACAAAAGGGTTCATAAGATTTATTTCGTATGGGCCATTTCTGAAAATCAGTCCACCAGACTCTTTGTGATAATAGGTTTATCGGACCCTCGGTCTATCAGACTGTAACCAAGCTCTCACTCTCAGTCTTTTTTCACTCTTTGTTTCAGCTTAATTGTACATGTACATGTACTTCCTTGATGGAGGACTGCTGAGGGCCAGATGAGGTGAGAAGACCAATCGTAATGGATGAGCAGTCGACATCCGGCGGTGACCCAAAGCCACCTAAAAAGGCTATTACATTTCAGATCAGAAAGAGCCCTCACTGTATCGCAGGTGGATGCAGCAGCACCCCCCATGATGGCTTCTCCTTTCATCATATGCCGGGAAACATTCCAGTTGAGGGTCAGGGGTTTACCACCCTTCAGATGTCATGGATCGACTTCATCGGCCGGAGGAGAAAATTTGATTTTAACGATGCAATGACGCATAAAAGAATTTCGCTATGCAGTGGACATTTTCAAGAGGAGGATTACGAACCCACCGATGTTCAAATGTACAAGCATGGCGTAAGAACAGAGCCACCTCATCTGAAGAAAGATGCGGTCCCAACCGTTGATGTTGCTAGGCAGCCTTTCCCTCCAGAATGGTTTGAGCGGACTGACCAAACTGCAGATATCAGTCAACCATCGTCATCATCATCACCATTAACAACAATATTCGTGAAAGAAGAAGAAGAAGAGATTTGTGAGCAAAGTGAAGGAGGGCATTTCCATGGTAACTTACATTACTTTTGAATTCAGATATAAGAGAGCTATATTTTCAAAATAGTAGAATTAGAGTAGTTATACATGTACATATAAGCTTTGTTTGAATTAGCTATAATGTGTCCCTCCATCCTCCCTAGTAACAACAGCAAGTAAGAACATTCCTTGTTGAATTACGAGAAATAATATGACAAATGTTGGTTACTCACGTTCTATAATTTGAACATGCATAAATTCAGTATTGGCAGAATTTGAAAAGTTTCGTCAGACTCATACGAAAGACAATGAAACAGCAGAATACAAACATACATTAGGATATCAATGCACACATCTGTCTATTGTACAAGTTTAAGCTGTTTTAGACTCTATAGAAATGTTCTTGATAGTTGGTAACTCACTTGACAATTTGTCATAAGATATACATGTACTTTGTCAGAATATCTTCCAAGTATTAAGCAATACAATCGTTACTGGAATTTCAGACCCTTAACATATTTCATAGAAAAAACTGCAGAAAAGATCAATTATAATTTTTCATGAATCTTGGATTTATTCTAATGTACATGTAGTCCCACTATAGCATTTCAAGTGTGCTTTCCGATTCTCTTAGGAGGCAGCATTAAAGTTCAAGAACAACTAAGGGTGTAAGTGAATATTGTGTCTATATGATTCATAGCCAATCAAACCAGTAAAATGTATGTTCATGATTTACGAAGCCAGTAATTTATGAACTTTTTGGTTTGTCCACTTTTTCAATGAAATGCTCATCACTACCAGGAGCATCGATGACAATAGTACCCATGGCAACAATACTGCCAAAAGAAGAAGAAGAAATTTGTGAGCATGACGAGGGGTCTTCTCTGCCAGTACCAGTAGCAGTACCAGTCCCAAGCACTAGCAGCTCCTCGGATACCAGTGAGCAGGTGGAAAGAAGTGGGAAGTCGGTGTCCACGAGGGAAAAGGTATGACAATCTGTATAAATCAGAGCATATTAAAGGCAGGGAATCTCTTAAATTTTTATTAATCAGATCAGGTCTCCTCGGGGATCTGCTACTGGTACCCTGGTAAACCAGTATTATCTGTACAGGTAGTACACCATCACCACCTGTAACCAAACTTGGATGGTAGATGCGTAACAGGGACCTCAATGTTATTTGGGGGTCAAAAGTCACATATGTAGGTCAAAAGTCAAATAAGGTCAAATAATAGAATATACCTGCAATTTTCTCTTGGGGTTGGTATTGGCCCATTTGAAACTTACTTTGATGGTAGATGTCCTACATGTATAGGGGACTCAATGTTAAATTGAGGTCAAAGGTCACATGACGTCACATACGTCAAAGTTATACATAAAAGGGCGAGAAAACATTATGGGCATTGATTGCAGGGAAAAAATTAACATTTTCTTTTCGGGGGACTTCTTTCCCGTTTGCAGAGCTTGTCCAGATATTCTTTTTGTATTGATCCGCTGTGGTAATTACGTTGGGCTCTTTACACATTTCAGGGGCTCTTTTGGCCATTTTTCTGGCGCAAAATCGCCCGCGAACCCCCAATGTATTTTTTTCCCTGCTAGATTGCCTTCTTTTTAAAAAAAATTGATAGAATCTTAACTACATCGCACGCAAAAATCAGCTTAATCATATTGACAAGGGGATTTCAGGTTCCAAGGGCTGAAATTATGTTAATAATTGATGCTCTTTCTCAGGTCACTACAGATAGTTTGCCAACCTTCAGAGTGAGCGTCATAACACCCCCACCCCCCACCCCGTCCGGCTCTCATTTTTGTTATTTCCAAAAACATCTATTTGACCTTTAACTTGTATTTCATTTTTAGGAAGTAGGCAAAAAAGAAGAGATTTTTTTAAAATTATTTTCAAACTTTTGTATCCTTTTAGGTAGTCCATCACAGTGTTGGGACTCTAAAAGGGAAACGGTACTGTAAGATGCCAGTGAAGCCAAGGACTCTTTCCACAGGTGAGCTCAGAAAATACAAACCTGTAGCAGGAGCAGCACTGCACTGGGTAGAATCATAAAAAGTGACAGAAACTTAAATGCTGTCAAGTTATGAGTGGAAACATGAATCATGTAATGTTTACATTACAGTGTACCCAGGATTTTTCCAAAAGGGATGTTCATTGGTGGCCAAACAGCAAGGCAACATGCCCCACCCCCCACCCCCCCTCCATAAAAAAGGTTCATTGGTCGATCAGAAACCTGTTTCTCAGCCAAACGGCAAAGCAACAAGCAAAAAAAAGCTTCTCAAATTTGTTGGAAACTTGATTCTTGGCCAAATCCTGACCGTTTAGGGCTAAATCACGTTCGACAACAGCCTGTTCCACATACAAAAGAGGGTGTTAATCCCCTTTCGGGAAGGGGGGGGGGGTTGAGCACTGAAAACACACCCTTAGTATGTCTATGATATAATATGTACGCTATCGTCACTCGTGATCATCTACTAAGTCTAAGAGGAGATTTTACTGCAATATGAATATTGTAAAACTTTTATTTGTATAATTTGATGAGACTTAATATGATAATTATGTGTTTTAGTCAAGTCCCTTCCAGATTAGTGCTTTGTGTTTTCTGTAAATATAAATTAAAAATATAAACTAACAACATTGCGATGTTTGCTGACTAATGTTCAGACAATCATCTGACAGGAAAAAGGTATTGAAGTATATTAAATTACTCAATTATATGTGGTATTTGAAACACTGATGCTGATCTGATGTACATGTACATGTATCAATAATCAGTCTTTTCGACCCTTTTACACAATTGGACTACCACACCCTTTCGATGATCGATATAAATCAGACCCATTTGGAAAATGGGTCTTTCTGACCTTTTCGATAATCAGTCTAGAGGGTGATCAGTTAGTGTCACTGACGGACATTTTAAAAAATGACCATTATTGAAAGCCTTAGGAAAGTTTAGCATTATTCAGTACCTCTAGTGATAGCCTCTACAATAAATCATAAAGAGACCCTTAATGTCTTATCACTTTTTTCCTTAGGCCTTCAATAATGGTCATTTGTTAAAATGTCCGTCCGTGACACTTACCGATCACACTATCTATCAGACCCTTGGTATATCAGACACTTTCAGTAAATTAACATGATGACATAAATGGCCATGCATAGTC
>JZLH01S0327043.1:10471-32218 GCA_001188425.1 Eucidaris tribuloides | reverse complement strand
TTTATAACAAATTTTCTTTGTCTTGTGAGTGTATCAACTGTGCACTATATACATAGGCTGGGTGTGATTTTCAAATAAGGCATAGTCATACATTGATAAGACAAGTACACAAAGTTCACAAATGAGAATGAGGAGAGCTCCAGTAATGTCTATGAATACCGGTATAAGTGTATGCGTGTGTTGTATGGAGAGTTGAGGGGTCATACCATGAGATTAAACAATAAGAATCAACACAAACAATGAAACCTTCAGTATAGAACGTGAAATGACATATTTTCTTTTGATCCCGCCTTGCCATAAAATGTCTGGCCTCGTCCGGCCTTGGCCCCAAAAATCTGGCCTCGGTCCGGCCTCGGGCCTCTCCGGCCTTGGCCTTAGCCTTGTCCATGGAGAAAAATCCTTGGCCTTGTCCTTGGCCTCGGCCCTTTTTTTTAGACCCCCGGCCTTGGCCTCATCCTTGACCTCGGAGAAAAATCCTTGGCCTCGTCCTTGACCTCGGGTATGCCGGCCTCGGATACAACACTGGCTATGTGCTGTAGTTGTTAGTTCAAATTCATTGTAAGTTGGTTTATTATTGATTCACAACATGTGTAAAGGCCACAGCATGATTTTTTTTATGATCTGACCTTCAAAATAACAACTTCCAACATTATTTTCACAATACTTTTTCTCAGTTTTTATTTGTATGTTGCGCACCAGTGTAGCTTCGGCACCATGACTAACAACTGTACTTCTGATAGACACAAGGTGGCGCTATACAACTTGGTACTCCAGGGTACTGCATGGTACATCACATAAAGACTTGTGCTTCAAAACTTCAATGCCCCAATTTGTAAAGAACTTATAAATGATATAATTTCTTAGAACTACATTGACAGCTCTATCCAACTTTGGCAAAAGGAAGTAAGTGACAAATCACTCAAATTTGAGTCACTGATTTTTTTCTTTTTTTAAAATATCTTCAGCATGCTGTACCTTCAGGCAAATTTGAAGAAGAAATAAGTGATTCTATTGTGAGATATCTAAGTCAACATGCTGTGAAATTACATCCATGCCAATGAATGTAAATGCCAGACACAAATGACTCATTTACAGGTGACTCCCGTGAAGTCTTTAGGACCAGCAGTTTTCTTTTGTCGTATCGAAATTACCGTATAATGAAAGTATATAAGATATATAATTTTGGGACATGAATTTCTTCTTTCTTGTAACAGGAATTTCATTATAACCGTGTTCGTTATAACGTGAGTGCACTGTATAGGAAATTACACTTTTGTCACCAGCTTCCTTTTGCCAGAGAAGCTAAGTAAAGCAGCAAATTACTAAAATTATGCCATACCACAAGTATATCAAAAACTGATTCCCCTTACCTGGATCTGTGCTGCCAGCTCTGCTTTGTACTGCAAAGATTTCTGTTCACACACATCCCTCTCCTTCCGAGCCTGGGAGAGGTTGCTCTCAGCGTCCTTCAACTGATCACATTGTTGTTGGTACAGCTCTTGCAGTAGTCCTTCCCCAGAAGGTACATCACCTGCATTGAGAAGAATTTTTGTATGTAATAATGTTAAACGTACAGCTGTAAAATAGTCTGATTATTTCCAGAAACGTTTAACCATGAAAACGGTAGTTTCTTGGTTAATCTAAAAACATTATTTGAACTTTTTTTTTCTAAAAAAGACCTTGTTATTCCCTGAAACAATTGCGCAAAGCTGCTGCTGACAGTGTTCATAGTGAAATACTATTTTTGTTTCATATCCAATGCTTTAAAGATTGATTTCAGGATATGCAAATCCATCACTTCCTTTCATTAACAATACCAAACGGTAGTTTAGTACATACAAATGGTGTGTTGAAAGTTTCAGATCCATACCTCACGAACTTGTTGTTTTATGAAAAAAAAACTCATTAACAATATGCTACCAGAATATTGTTCTCTCTGTGAGTTTAAATTTTGCTCAAATTGCAGATCATAGTTATGTGTACGTTCGCACGACCAGCAGAGACTGATTGGTTAACAGGCTAAACTCCACGCGACCTTCGGCTAACGGCTGATCGGACAATTTTGGAACTAATGGAACGGCCTGTGCACGTGCACGTCACTGTGCAAATTTTGAAGTTTAAATGTCCAGATTTTCACCAAAATTACGAATTCTAGTCACACACGCCGCGTGTGTGTGTGACTACAGCTAGCTTCGGCACCAGCGAACGCATCAATCGTACGGTCCCGAGGAACACTTTTTGGCGAGTTTTTTTTGCGTTTTTCATGATTTTGACAAAGAAATAAGGATGAAATCATGATTGGCATGACTGAGGTGGGCTAGCTTGCGCCAGTGGAAGTAATTTCTCACTTGTGCATGTAATAAATCGTATGAAATCGGTTATTTTACGTCCGTTCGGTGCCCCCAAGATTCGGGGTCACCGCGGAGCTTAAGTACGGTAAAGGCTGGGGTCTACAAGTTTCGGACTGTGGAGAGGAGATAAATAGGTAAATGTAAAATGTCCGTCCAAATCGTCCGTTAAAACCTCTGAAAAATGACCGAACTCGACACAGGCCGAAGCCTTCGGTCTATCATATCATTGACTTGCCAAGTTTGACAAAATGAACCTGTACCTGCTTGCAAGCTTTTACTTTTTGGCAAAAAAAATGTCCACAAATTATGATAATTTACAAATTTAACTAAAATAATTTGGCTTTCTGGTGGTTGAGTGAATGACAAAGAGTTTACAACCCCTTGTGCACAATGCTATACAGCATTATTGTTCCATGAGAGATGCGCATTTTCATGTGGTTTGAAAAACAATACACAAGTCGAGGTTTGAAAAACAATATTTTAGTTCCAGACATTGCTTTGGACTGGAACAATTACTAGAAATACAACTTGCAAAACTGCAAAGATGATCACAGTTTGTTTATGAATAGGGTTACTGCTAACAACTAGCACAATGTACTGGGAATTTTGAAAGGTTTAATACCCACCAATGTTTTTCCTTTCTTGTAAACAAGCCTGAAGATTTGTGTTGAATGATACATCTCTCTGGCTTTGCCGTTGGCGAAATGCGACATCTGTGGAATTTCTGTTCTTGCTGTCGAAAAATATTGGCTTTGCATTGGCCTGTCGGTAATTCAGTTGAGAACTTTCGCTGGCCTTGCACTCTTTTTCAGTTTCTTTACCATCTGCCTCAGGTCGAGGTGTTGATGTCGTGAATACGTTATAACCACGTTCAATATACTGTGATTGCACCGACACGAGTCTCTGTGACCGAAACGCCATCCTCTCCAACTACTGTAGGCAAGAACTCTGGTGGAAAAATGCAAACAAACAAAACAGCTGTTATGATATTTTGAAGAAATACGCACATGCTGGTCGGTGCTGGTGTAGTAGACAGTGTACACTGTCCAATGAACATGTACATGTACAACATTGCTTGATGTGAGCTCAAAACAGACAACACCATCAAAAGAAAATCAATTGTTTTACCAATTTCATATCAGGTTTAGGACTTTTGTGAAGGTACGAGTGACAATATCATTTGAAAATTAAAATAAGACCAAGTAACTTAAGTGATATATTGAAGTAAAACTCTTTCACATGAATTTGTGTGAAAGCCGTTCGGTTCTGCCTTGCCCCACTCACGAGAGTCATGCCTTGACTCTGCGTGCGATTCTTATACCTGGCCAAAATTGCATTTCTGAATACAATATGCAATAATTTCAACTTTGATGAGTAAGTCCTCATGATTTATTACAGGCCAGACATGAATATTTGGTTTGAGACAGTTTAGTTTTTGAATTAAAAATATTCTAAAAATAATAGGTGCCGGATTTTTGGAACCATGTCTCCTGCCTTAGCACAGAACTTCCATAGAAGAGCGCCCTCTATCATCAAATTTTAAAAATCTCCTGGAAAAGATAGCAGACAGCTGTAAGGGGTAGTAATCTATAGCATCTATTGCACTGTACACCCCTTACTTGTATGGGTGCCTTGTCCTTGGCTTTGATTTTGAAGATGATTTTGTCAATATGTCTGTGTGTCACTTCACTAAGTCGCAAAAACCCCCCCAAAAAACAGTGTCCCAAATCTGCGCACAGGTGTATGGATATGTACTTGTGCAGAGCAATGATTTTCGTGAGCACATCAAGTTAATTATAGCACCACGTCCACAAATTTCAAATTTCAGGAAACTACGCACATGAGTCATGACGCACATATGTGACCGCCCAGCTCCAAACCTAGCCTGTGTTACAGGCTGTATTCATTTTTTTTCTCCTTGCGCAATCAAACTAGTATGTCTAGTAATAAAGACTAGGCACTTTTAGAACATGCTGCCAGAACACAGAGCGCTCAGGTTGGGCCCTTCGGGCCCAAGTGGCAGCAAGTAAGGTCTGAGAATCAGACTACTCCAAACCAACAAAAAGTCGCGGATTATGATTCTCTGTAACAGACCAAAATGTGTCAGTTGGGTTGACCAACTCAAATTTTCAAAGTTTATCTTATCTGAAAGAATATCTTGTCTCTTTCTACTGTAAAAATTTGGTGGCTTAAAACGAATATAAAACTGAAATACTGGCAGTTTTTCTGGACTTTGTTCGGACGTGTGCTTTCGCATGGCGCACCTGAGTGAACGTAATCTTTAAATCCTCTTTTCTCCCTTTTTTGTGAAACTGCACCTTCTAGAAGTACTCTGTCGTATTTCAATCACTTTTTGAAAGGGTTGGAATGGTTCAATTTTAACAAGTTATATATCATTTTAAAGCTAAGAGCGTACTTTTTAAAACTACGAAGAAAATTGAAAATTAATTTTGGCCTAGAAAATCTACTTTTTGAGGCCGGGTTTTGAGCTGGGCGGTCACATATTTTCTATTTATTTGGACACTTAAATGATGATATAGGTATGTGCGAATACCGCGCAACGCGAGCGCTGGTTTTGGCCGCACCAATCGCGTGCGGGTTTGCACGCAAGTGGCATCGCCGCTCAAGAAGTACTCCTCTGAAAATGGAGTTTACTGGGCATGCGCAGATCGTGGCATGTCTGTCATGGTTTTTTCCACACAGTTCACATTGTGAGCTTTCTGTACATATAAGTTTCAATGTGAAAACTCGCCTGACAAATATCAATATCGTCGCTTGAAATTTCATCAAATTGTTGGATGCGTAAATGATCGAAATGTTGTAACTGGTGAAGTAGAATTATTTCAAGAAGATATATTACTGTTTCTTGATATTGATGTACAAATATCAAAATTTGGAGCGATCTTCTATCCGACACGCAGCCGCAATAAGAGCCCAGCTACGCCATGTCACTACCGATTCCAGAGTCAGGCGCCCGTTGTCGGCGGGCCATTGCGAATTCGCCGTGGCCCCCGCACGGCGGCGCCTGACTGGCTGGAGTTCGTAGTGACATGGTAGCTTGCGGCTCTTATTGCGTGGTTTGATGTATAGATCGAGCTCATAATTTAGATTTTGTGTAATCGTACATCAAAGAAACTAGTAACTAACCTTTGTTTGATAAATATATTCTGCTTACAGTTATATATATTTTGATCATTTTAAGATCCAAAATGAAGGAACTGTCGATATTAATGGGTCGATCTATGCTAGCTGTATAGATCTTGAATTTTTGGTACTTTGTAAATGTCATTTTTATAACATGTCTGCATTATTAATTATTTATTCTAACTTTTTCCAATTTTCAAGTAAAAAATTATTTTGCTCACAGCAAGTTTACTTTTCTCAGGGTCATGGCCCACTGTGCTAATTGTTCAATCATGTTTCAGGCATTGGATTTTTGGCCTTTGGATTTGCTTTTGAAAGGGGGACTGTGTATTGTTTTGATGTTGACTTTTTTTTAATTGAAGTGCAAAATTCACAGTTGGATTTTTTCTCCTTGTAGAAATAGACATCAAAACTTGGGTAGCCAGAGAAAAGACTGAATATTTTCAAATGCTTTTTTTATTATTTATAATTTTTGTAAAATTAATTCTGTACGTTATTTGCTTTGTGACATTTTTTAGGTGGGGCCGTGTTATTACTGGGTCGATCTGTGTGGTCCTTTTTGTTTTATTTTGTTATGAGTGTTTGGAACTTTTGTGTCGTATTTTTTTTTATTCAGTTTTATTTTTCCTTGTCTGTTTTTTTTTTTTTTTTAGAAGTTGAATGTACTACTTTTTTTTTCTTCCTATTATTTCAACTAATAATATAAACAAGTTTATTACATACACAAAGAATTGTTGAACATTCAAGAATATTGTATTTGTTTACCATACAAGGGAACACTCATTTCTGAATTTATGTGAAAAAACACAATAACATGAAATACTAAAACGGCTTGAAAGAAATGCTTGATTCTATTTCCAAAAAGAGGAATACATTAGAAATATTACAAAACAATAATACATTGAACAATAAACAACACCAATGCTATTTTGATGCAACTGTCTAATGATGTAGTAACATATATTATCTGTCGTGATATATCATGTTCAAAAAAAGGGCAAGTATTGGAACGGTATTTTGCATAATTTGTAATTAATTAGAAATAATTAAAATTACTGCTACACATATTGAGAACAAATACATTGATAAATGATATAAATGGGCTTCATCTTTCCATTGATTATTTGAACATTCAAAAGGTCGAACAAGAGTTTGAGCCTGTTGAAGCTTGGTCACAATGGTCCACTTCGGTCACAAAATCAATAATGTATTCCATTGACTTTAATTAAGACAATGACCACAAATGTGGATGAAAAACGTGACTTAAAACTGAAATACTTTATTATTCCTTGATTGAAAATTAGAGTCTTGGTATCATTTGAAAGGCTCTTTTTAAGACAAGAGCTTTCAAATGACACTAATTTTATTGATATCTGATGATTTTCAATTTTTTTGTCACATACCTAGATGATAAGACTGTGAATTTTTGGTATGCAGATTTATGACCAGCTGAGATTAAGGCACTTGATCTATCATACCATTCTTCTCTTCTGAAAGACCACGGACTATGTCGGTATGTTGACTACGCGTATACCGTACCGTCGTACGACAGTCCGCAATCGGAATTCGGATCATTGGCTGCCAACGTGGACGGCAACGCGTGGGACCGCGACCGGACGGACCGCAGTAACGTTAGATCTACCAGTAGGTTTTAGCCGATAGTGATGAAATTACTGCACGTTACTGGACAAAGTTCATACGTAACCACCTTTATCAACAGATAAACATTAAATCAATACAATGTTTTCAAAGTTTTAAATGGATAAATTTCAGTAATTCAACTCACCACAGCACAGTTTATCACTTTTCCATCCAATACGTGACGTAATGTTGCTTACCGTTTTAGAACAAATGAGGGCGCAGTGTTTTTGTTTTCTTTTGTTTTGTTTTGTTTTTGGAGGGGGCGTGGACACTGATTAGTGGGCGTGGAGTGCAATGAGGATAGCCGCCTGTGTGTGTGTGTGTGTGGGGGGGGGGGGGTGAGGTATTATTCTCTTTCCATTGCTTGTTTTAGTCTTCATACAGTGTGAATAAAACCCAAGGTGTCAACACGGCAAATTAGGAAAATGTACGGCTTCATTGCAATGATAGTGCAGGGCCGCTGGGAACATTATTTGAGAGGGGTGCTAGCTGAACTAACGGGAGATTACTTGCCAAGTAGGCCTACATGTTGTAGAATATTTTGTTGATCATGTTGATGATGAAAAAAAAATGTAGACAGATAAAACAAATAAACAAAATAAATACATGAGTGAATAGCTGAATGCAATACTAGTAAATAAATGAAAGAATGCATACATACATACAGAAATAGATAAATATCTAAAGAAGGGAGCGACACAATAGCCACCCTGTGTCAAGACTCAGTGTTTCTGTTTCTGTTTCTGTTTAACTAACTCCCGTAGGAACTTGGCAAAGCAGCTTACCGCCGCATCAACGCCAAGCTGATATATAACCAATTACATAGGAAACATTTTACGTCTAAGTTTATCAGTCATAGTGGCTGACCTTATAGACGACAGAAATTACTCTTGGGCCTTTTTTACGTTAAAGTGGAGATAATGGCAGAGCTGGGATTCGAACTCACAACCTTGCAATCATGAGTCCAATGCTCTAACCACTACGCCACACGACCCATTGAAGAGAGGCAGTAGTAGGCAATATCAGTTGTAAAACAGTTGGATGATCAAATTTGAAAGTCATTTTGTATTGATCACCGGCAAAACTCTGACTGGAAATTGCCATTTGGTAAAAAGTATAAAAACAACAACACGCAATTCAGTTGGCAAAATGGGCACTGTAAACGTTATCAGTCATTATGGTCGTTATGGTAATTTCCCAGTGGCAAAATTAGTGTAAAGCAGTCCCTGAACATTCTTAACCCTTTGCACGCTAAAGAGTCAATTTTGCACATTCGTACAATTAAATTGAACAATCGTAATAATTATGTTTTTTTCTTCACTTTTGTACAGGAGACACTGAAAAAATGGCTAGTTTGTTTTAGTAACACCTATAGAAAAAATTACTATTTTCATTACCACAAAAACGAATGGGAAATTCAAATAAAAAGGGGAAAAGAACAATTGTCATTATTATAACCTCAAAATAAACTCAGCGTGTAAAGAGTTAACCCTTTACACGCTGAATTTATTGCGAGGGGATAATAATGGCAATTGTTCGTTTCATGTTTTCTTTGAATTTCGGTTTCCTTATTGCATTATTGAAAAGGGTTATTTTTCTATTGATGTTACTTAAGCACACTAGCTATTTTTTAGCGTCTCCCGTGCAAAGGTGAAGGAGAAAAATAATTATTGCACGATTGTGCACAGATGCAACATTAGCGCGCAAAGGGTTAACCAATGAGTGTGCGTATGTAAGTTTGTCTACAAAGAGACTAAATATGTTTTTAATGTGATATGTGAACATTTTCTCACCCTTCCAAGAGACTTCCCGTTTCTTATAAAGACAGTGTACTTTGCTAATTTAAGCATTCTTTGGTCTTAAATGATGTTAAGAATACACATTTTATAGGTGAAAAATGTCGAATTTTCTCAACCTGGGAGGTGAACGCCTTCCCAGACCCTCCCGATTTATCAAAAAACAACATTCGCTACAATTAACATTTTCACACAAAAAGAATGCCAATTATGCATTCGTTCATAAAAAAGAATGTCCGCTAAAAACACACATTTTCAAGGCAAAAATATCAAATTTTCTCACGGCCTCGGAGGGGAACCCCCTCCCAGTCCCTCCCCAAATGATCCCCAATCAATCAATTGCCGCAACTTACAAACAATATTAAACAAAATAACAACAAATGTCAAATATATGCATTTCTACATAAAAAATGAGGCTAAAAACACACATTTTCAAGGCAAAAAATGTAAAATTTTCTCACCCTGGCAGGGGAGCCCCTCCCAGACCCTCCACAATTCATCACCGACCAACAATCACCACACAATCTTGCACACCAGCCCCCCCCCCAAAAAAAAAGAAATATGTGTTATCTCAACTGTAGCCTTTTGACAAGGCATTGTGGGTGTGGGTTGTCCCTCACGCCATTAAGCCTCTGAGCAGTAGTTGTATCTCTTGCGCCTAAAAAGAGACTAATTATAATGCCTACACTCCTGGCGCACCGAGAGATTGGCCATTGACAAGGCATTGTGGGTGTGGGTTGTCCCTCACGCCAGCCTCTGAGCAGTAGTTGTATCTCTTGCGCCTAAAAAGAGACTAATTATAATGCCTACACTCCTGGCGCACCGAGAGATTGGCCATTCACCCATTCACCCTCGCGTGCTTTGTCACTAGGGTTAGCGCGGTTAGTCTCGTTCCAGGCGCTAGTGGGGTATTGCGCTGACGGGGGAAATCATTCAGCCCCGAGGCCTTGATCAAAGGCTATCTCAACTGGAGATCAAAATATAAATTTAAATTTGTAAGCATTAAAGGCAGTGGATCTCTTTTGCATGCCTAAAAATTAACATTGTGTAAGTACAATGGCATTTAGAAGAAAATGCCATCTGGGAAAGTTCAGCAAAATATAGGAGCTAGAAACCCAGTTTTAGTGGAATTACAGTGACTGTTAGACCATGATTTGATTTTTTTTTCTCTCGCGAGAAAAAAAAAATCCTACCAATAGAATGTACACTAAACGGCTATTGTTTTTCTTTTGCATTTTTCAAATTCCAAGCAATTACTGTTCACCAGATTTCACAGACATGCCCTTCATCAATAGCCTAAGGGCATGGGTTATCTTTTCCTGGTCTGCGGGGATGTTTGCAAATGAGATCCACTGCCTTTAAAGCGATGGGTGCTCAGATTTCTACCGAGTGTCCCAGAAAAAACGATACACTTTTAAAATGGCCCCCAAATTAAAAAAAATTTGTCGTATTTCTAAACATATTTATTAGTATATGGAAAGCTGAAAGTCTCTTCTTTCATATGACACCAAAAAGTCTGAAATTGTGAGCACTGCCCACTTTTGTAAAGGGCATGAAAATTAGGTTGTGCAAGAATTGGCTATCCACTATTAACAGATTCAAACTCTCTTTCATTATGTGTGGAGCTGGGTGGAGATTGGGATATGTAAATTAAAGATCTTTATGACTGAAAACAAGAAGGACTACCGTATTGGGGTGAAGGGGTCGTGGGTAGTGGGGTGGGGGAGTGGTAGGGTGAGGGAGTGGTGCGATGGTGGGAGTGGTGGGATGGTGGGAGTGGTGGGGGTGTGAGGGCAGTGTGGATGTGGAATGTAGGGGTGGTGTGGGTATGCCGGTTGTGGAGTGGAGGGATCAGGGTAGTGGGTTTTGGTAATTCTAACACCACCTCTACCCACCACCACTCCCCCACCACCCCTACACCCCACACCCACACCACCCCACACACCACCACCCCACATCCCACCACCCCACACCCCATCACCCCCGTACACCACCACCCCATACCCCACCACTCCCGTACCCCACCACCCCACTACCCCTTCACCCAAATACGGAGGTCTTTGTTTTAAGTCACTAAATCCCCACCTAACTCCAAACATAATTATCTTTTGTTACAATGCACTCGCAATGGATAATCAATTCCTGCGCAATCTAATTTTCATGTCCTTTACAAAAGCGAGCGGTGCTCACTCAACTAATTTCAAACTTTTTGGTGACATATGAAAGAAGAGACTTTTAGCTTTCCATAATATCTAAAAATTTTTTAAAAATACGAGATAATCTTTATTTGGGGGCCATTTTAAAAGTGTATCGTTTTTTTCCGGGACACTCGGTATAGGTAGAGGACCATCAAAAACATTCAGTAGGATCACACCCCCCACCCACCCTGAAACCAAACGAATGCCTCCGTTTACGGCCTTTGAACAACAGTTAAAGTCGGCATTGTCATTTTTGCCAGTCGGCAAATTGACCATATACACCCCCGTTCAAAATGGTCTATTGACGCCCCTGCCAATACACAACACACTTCCCCACACCACCACCAACACACACACACACACACACACACACACACACACACACACACACACACACACACACACACACACACACACACACACACACACACACACACACACACACACACACACACACACACACACACACACACACACACACACACACACACACACACACACACACACACACACACACACACACACACACACACACACACACACACACACACACACACACACACACACACACACTCACGTCTCCACCACCACCACCGCCACCATGCACCACCACCACCACCACCACCACCGTGACCACCACCACCATCACCACCACCCCCTCCCTCACCCCTACCGGCCGGCGATTTTTTTTCCCCACGACATTGACGAAATAAACCACTGCAAAAACAAAACACGTACTGCTGGATTCGAACCCGGGTCAAAACGCGCCATCAATACAGCGAACTATCCAATGTAGCCACACAAAGCGACTCGACAGATGACGTCTTCTTTAGCAATATATACCAACGGTTTCGAAAGTGCGAGACGTTAAAACCGTAGTTAAAGTACGCATGCGCCGTGCGAGAAAATCTCGTGGGAATAAAAATTTAGCCCCCCGGCCCTACCCCCACCTCACCACCACCACCACCACCACAATCATCCATCACCATAATCGGAATTACCATTACTAGGTATAATTCATTACCATCATCATTATCATCATCATGATCCTCCTCCTCACTCCTCCTCCACAATATCATCATCAATTCATCATTCATCATTTATAATTATTATCATCATGATCATCATCACCATTCTCATCATCATCACTGTCATCATTATTGTCATCGATGATAGCGACGACGACGATGATGATGAGAATGGTGATGATGATCATGATGATAACATTTTGACGTTTGCCATTAAATGTAGAAATAACAAAAGAAATATACACATTTTATTATCTTTAAAACATTGTAAAAAGACCTAAAAGTTAACTTCGGATTTCGCTGTGATGAAGATGATAGCGACGACAATGATGATGATCATGATGATAAGAATGATAAATTATGAATGATCTTCATCACAGCTAAATCCGAACTTATCTTTCAGGTCTTTTCAATGTGTTTTATAAAAGTAAACAAATTCGTATATTAGAGTGTGATCAATTAATGTCACGGACGGACATTTTAAAAAATGACCATTATTGAAATCCTAAGGAAAGTTTTAGCACTATTCAGTACATCTACTGATAGCCTCTACAATAAATCATACAGAAACCCTTCATATCTTGTCATTTTTTCCTTAGGCCTTCAGTAATGGTCATTTTTTGAAAGTGTCCGTCCGTGACATTAACTGATCACACTCATTATTTCTTTTGTTATTTCTACATGTAATGTATGTCATACGTCAAAATGTTATATATTTATGTGAAATGTGAGCAAACCAAATTTCCATGAATGGACAATAAAATCGAATCTGATCTGATCTGATGATATTCCCGACCCCCCCCCCCTTCCTCCTCATTATCACTATTACATCGATAGCCTAACATTCAACTATGGGGATCGAAAAAGTTATTGTGCCAATAATGACCTCTGCAGCTGCTATCCACGTGTGACTGAGTGGGCGGACCGTATACCGACCCGCCGCGCCGCGCCGCCTGTAGCGCTAGAGCTAGCGCCGATAGCTGCGCTTCGATTCCGCACCGTATACCGCAGTGCGTGCACTACCGTGCACTTACTTTCTTTGCGCAAAGGTCGGTGATCAATTGAAATTGAATACCGCAGCTGTTAACCATTAATTTACTTTCGCAGAATGGCGGACGAACGAGTTGGCCTGTTCCCTTGGCTTGTGATGCTGATACTACCGGAACAATGTTATATTACGTTCTTTGAAGAGTTCAACTTTTTGGATGGTGAGAATATTTATTTGAGTTGATCAACATCGATGCAAAAGGTTTACTTCACGTCAGTTCAGTCTGCAGTCCCACACATTGGCTTTCATGTATGATCCTGATACGTCACAACCAGTTCAAAATTTATTCAACGATTCGCGATTGCACTTCAATTTCATTATCCAGATATAATGGGCATTATCATGAAATGAGCCACATTATTCGGTGAATGGATTGTGATGTAACTTAGTTGAAACTAGTTGAATACGGCCTGGCAGGATTGGATTAAAGCCCAAGTTTAGTTTTGGGGATTTTAATCATGTTAATGTTATTTGAAAGCTATGACCATGCCCCAAAGTCATAAACCCTGCAATAATAGATTCTGAATGTCTTAAGTTTTTTTTTTATTAATTAATGAAAAATCTCGAGGGGACCCCCGAGATTTTCGACTATATTTTACATTATACTATGCATCCAAAGTCAAGAGTTAAAAAGGCTTTAAGGTTGCATGTGTTATACCTCATCTGAGTGAAAGAGCAGACTCTAGCTCTTTCAGATGAGGTATAGATCTAACTCATAGTCTTCTTTTTGTCTTTAGTTTTTTTAAATTAATTACTGAAAATCTTGGGGGGGGGGACCCCCAGAGATTTTCGGCTATATTTTACATTATAGCATCCAAAGCAGGGTTAAAAAAGTTATATGAGCTATACCTATCTAAAAGAGCAGAGTCTGCTCTTTTAGACTCAGTATCACCATAATAGCTACGTACGGCATCAATGAACAAGGTTAATGGGAGGAGGGGCCTATCTGAATGACGTCATTACAAGATGGCTGTTGACAGGTGTAGGTTGAAATGCTATCAAGTGGAGAAAAAGCAAGTTATTTGTAAGAAGATGCCATAATGAGATGCCTAACTGCGGCCTAAGGTTCGTATTTCATATTTGTTTATCCTTTGTTTGTAAGAGTATTTGTGAGTGTGTTTTAGTGGGTGTATTAGTCTGAAAGGGTTGGGCACCGGGTCGGGCTTTGTCGTTTGCGTTTGACTGTACGTCGTCACACTAAGCTATGTAATGGGATCCAGTCTCAGTATACGGAGGTCAGTGGAGCCAGACAGCGTCTCAGCGGAGCCACCACAGTAGTAAGAGACTGAAGCCTTTGGTCTAATTTCAGAGATGGAACTAGGTCTGGATCCGGATCTGGATCTGGTACTCTGAACAGCTCTACCGGAGCATCACTCAGAACGAGACTGTAAAGTCAGCGTTGCTCATATCAATTGTAAATGCTTGTGTAGAGCGCTCGAGAATTTATTCTGTTATTCATGTCTTGATTTGATGTTATATGTTCCGGTAGAGAGTTCCATGTTCTTGTTGTGTTTGGGAAGAAGGAATATAGGTGTGGTTGAGAATTTGAGTGAGGAATAGTGAACTGGTTTAGTTTGGTGCCTCTGGTTGCCGTAGGGTGGGCCCGGGGGGGGGGGGGGGGGGCACTTAGTATAATTGTGTGATGCCTATGTGCCGCGGTTGAGACCCCGATTTTCAGCCCAAATTTCAGTTCCAGAGCATCACAATTTCAGAAGACACAGAAAATTTTTGATTTTTTTTCAGTTCCAGAGACCCCCAAATTTGCTGTTTCGCTTCGCCAGAGTATTGGCCTTTCAGCACGGCGTGCCAACGGCGCGCCAAAAATTTGCCACGGTGCAGTTCCGGAGTATAGCATTTTGAGGTTTTCTGAAGCCTTAGTTCCAGTTCCGGAGACCCCCATATTTCGCTCAAGCCACTTCCAGAGGCCCCGATTTTCGACTTCGGTGCGGAAATTTGGGTAGTGGGCGGCCCCGCCTGGCGCTGCCCAACGTAGTGACAACCCTAATTACTACAATAATTTACGAATGGCTGGTCAGATTTTGATTCAACTTTAGTGTAAAGTATAAAGCATCAATGAATTATGAACATAATAATAATTTATATAGCGCAGCTACTATATAATGAAACTGATTAGATGTTGGAATTGAATTAAAAGGTCAAAGGTCGTGAAGGTCTTGAGGCCCCATACTTGGTGAATTTACCGCCCTTATGGCCTTATCGGATTTTGATGAAACTTGAGTGAAGTATAGGCCTATATGATAAAGCGCCGATGAACTGATGAAATTTTGGAGTTGAAAGGTCAAAAGTCACAAGGCCATAGACATGTCTGATTTGGGCTATTACCACTACTCAAGAAAGGGCTTATAAAACGGATTTAAATGTAACTTGGGACAAGTATGTAGTATTCACGAGACACCATATGAGCTGAGTAGATTTGTAATTGAAAGGTCATAGGTCGCAACATGTCTGATTTGGTCTGGTCACCATAGTGACTTTTGAGGCTTTTCAATTCAAATCAAATTGGATTGGAGTGCAGACTGTGGAGGTATACCCATCATCATCATCATCATCATCAGTACGGGACACGGGAGTACAGTATAGTGTGTCCTGTAGCTAGGTCTCCCAGTCGTCTCGCTCGGTACATATTGAAAAGTCTATGGTGTGTGCGTGGATGTCAAATTATGCTACTGCAAAGTGTTAGTTTGGCCAGAAAGAGTCAAAGTTGTGTTTAAATAATTTAATGCTGGTAGCAGTGACTACCGACGTAGGTAAACTGTTCCGAGACTGGATGACTTGCTGAAAAAGTTACTCTGGTTGTTCTATCAACATCGAGTAGTGAATAACTTCACTGGATGGCCTCTTGTTCTCTGGTCGAATTGCTCTAGTTTATCATGTGACATTCTTTTGCGTATATAGTAGGCCTATATTCTATGAGGCTGCGATGACCTGATTAGATCTCAGAGTTGAAAGTTTAAAGGTCACAAGGCCTCAAACTTGCCCAAATTGGGCTCATTGTCGTGTTAACTTAAGAACGCCTGATTGAAAACTTGGAACAAGTATGTCATATGAGGTAGGCATATGCAGGGGGGTGTTTTGGGTGTTTAACACCCCCAAAACACCCCCCTTTTTTATGGAAAACACCCCCTTTTAGCCGTGGAAGCCTTAGCTGCAGCCTGCAGGACACGATTTTGGCTAGAAAATTTCTATGGACCAAGGATTTGGGATGAATAATTTTTCATCACTACCGAACTGCTCTAATTGAGGATGATTGGACTTTGATGCAACAGGCATTCTCTACAGAATTCACCACAACATAATGTTATCTCATACTTAAATTGACAATATTACTGCACTCAGCAATGCTAATAAACCAAAAATTGACCCCCCCTCCCCCCCCAAAAAAAAAGAATGTATACCATACATGTGACTCCCGTTATAACGAAGTCTAGAGGACCGGCAGTTTTCTTTTGTTGTATTGAAATTTTGTTATATCCAAACAGTGTAAGTATTATAAAGATATATAGATAATAATTTTAGGATCTAGATTTTTATGTCGCCGTAACAGGAATTTTGTTACAACCGTGTTCGTTATAACAGTTTGTTTTAAATTTAATACATGGAAAATAATTGCCTCGGTGCAATATTTCAGTCATTTCATGAAAAATGTAAGTTGAAGTTTTACTGGAAAACTTTCTATTTTTCATGAAACGTGAAACGTTAACAAGTTTTGGAAATTACTAAAATAAAATGTCATCACTAATACATGTATGTACACTATTTGTTTAAACATAGTGTTATAAATTTGATTATTTTACCGCAGTTCGCTTGCCGTAATAAGTCCGCGTGTGAGTAAAGCACTGGGCTTAGGAATCATCGCTGGATCTGTCATGGGTAAGAAGACATACACATCTGATTAGTTTTTGTTTTTTAAAGTTTTGTACCATCTTTTGTACTATTCATCGTAGGCATGCACAGATATACCAGTATTTTAATTCTGAACTTGCAGTGTTACCGTGTCATTACTCAATAAGCGTCATAGGCCTACATATATTTTAAACGGGAAAAATCTTTATGTCTCCAGCCGCTGCCCCTTTTTGTGACATCTGCTGGTATGTTGACCTAGGTCACACTTCCTGTGCAGTGTGAATTGTTAAAGTTGCTGGTGCATGCACTTATTAGCTCAAATAGCAATAAATACAGTATATCTCAGTTTTATGCATGAGTATGCATGGAGTATAAACAAATATTTTGTGGACTGGGTGAGAGGGAGGGGGGGGGGGTAACAAAATCTATATCAGTCTTCTCTAGGATGCCTGAATCCATTTGCCAAAATTTTATTGAGAGTCTCAATTTTCCAGGTCAGGAGTGCTACGTAAAATAGTGAGCGTCAGTGTGTTTGAGGTTTGGGCAATTTGAAATAGGACAATACTACCAAAATGTCACATGAGTTTGTCAGTTGGTTAACATTTAAGCTGAAATTCTGAATTTTCAAAAGTTTTATATTGTTTTGTAATTAATTCTTTATTTGCTACATTTTTAAAGTGAACTTTGAGAAGGGTATTTAATTGAGTAAGAGGATTAAGGGGGATTAATCCCTACTTATTATCTTTAGTACATTTATTGACCTGCGAACAAAGCAAGACAAAGTTTAAACCTCATTTTGATAGGCTAAATACAGTGATTAAACACATTGAAAGGTTCATTGAATTCTCCCTATCGCATATAGCCGATATCAAGCGATATCACCTCGCAATACCGATATCTGATCGATCCCTCTTGGGATGTATACTTCCGTTTCCGGTAAATTGTACAGTCAAATGCACAAAACACATCATTTCGAACCTCGTCAAATTCGTAATATTAATACCTCATACCCAAGCAAACATGGAATGACCTGATGAAAAATTTTGAAGAATGCCTGTGTCGCAATTCAAGGACTTTATTAGTTAAAGAAATGTTCCTTCGGGTGGTAAACGAAGGAATGAACTCAAAACTTTCGCCAGGAAAGACACGAATGTTTACCCCATGATAGAGGAATGCCACCACGCACACGCCGAGTCGGAATGCAAACGCCGGTGTGAGGACGGCCGATATGGCTCTGTTCATGACCTAAATAGAAGGGTTGTTATATGGACGAAGGACATGAAAAAATATTCCCGAGATTATAAGAAAGATTTTGACACGATCCACGACTACTTTAGCGTTCGATGTATATCGCGCTTGTTTAAACCGGAAGTTTATTTCCCGAGAATTAAGGTTTAAAAAATTAGAGCGCCACATGCGTTCAGATTTGGAGAGCTATATGCGATAGGGAGAATTTTGCTGACATTTCTGATATTTGGTTAGAGGTACAAGATTTAAAGGTAATACATTTTCTGAAAGAAATGCTACTCCTACTCCCCTCTGAAGAAACAGCTCAAGATTTAAATGAAAAAAAAATACTTTGCAGTTTACACATGTAGTATTGTCACAATGTGACTTATTTCAAATGCTAAAATGTAAACACTGTACCATATCCGGGTGACTTTAAAAATGTTCCATTGGGTACACAGTAAGCAGTTCAGTTTATAACAAAATTATGAAAATACAAAAATCTATCTTTTAACTGAACCATCACATTCACACGAGTATATTCAATGGAAAATATTTATTCAAAAGGTTAAAGCTACCCAGATATCCAAATTCATCTAGAGTAATATTCAGTTGTGCAGAAAATACCAATAACTCATAGTTCCCCAGTTCAGCAATGCCAAATGCTTTTTATGCCTCCGCAACAAAGTTGCCGGAGGCATTATGTTTTCGGGTTGTCCGTCTGTCCGTCCGTTACCGGTTCTCGTTACTGCAATAACTAAAGAACCGCTGATCGGATTTTGATGTAACTGGGACCAAGTATGTACTATGGGGCAACAATGAACTGATTAGATTTTGGAGCTGAAAGGTCAAAGGTCAAAGATTACCGGGCTTAAAATATGTCTGATTTGGGCTTATTACTGCGATAACTTGTGAACGGCTGGTCGGATTTTGATATAACTTGGGTGAAGTATGTATTTTGAAGCAACAATGAACTGATTAGATTTAAGGGTTGAAAGGTCAAAGGTCAAAGGTCACTGGGCCTAAAATATGTCTGACTTGGGCTCGTTACCGCGATAATTTGTGAATGGCCAGTTGGATTTTGATGTAACTTGGGTAAGTATGTATTATGATGCAACAATGAACTGATTAGATTTTGGAGTTGAAAGGCCAAAGGTCACAGGGCCTAAAACATGTCTGATTTTGGCTCGTTACCACAATAACTTAAGAAAGGCATGTTGGATTTGAATGTAACTTGGGTGAAGTATGTATTATATGGCACCAATGAACTGAATAGATTTTTGAGTTGAAAGGTCAAAGGTCACGAGGTCTGATCGATGTCTGATTTGGGCTCATTACCATGTTAACTTAAGAATGGCTGGTCCGATTTTGATGTTACTTGGGTGAAGTGTGTATTATAAGGTACCAATGAAACAATCAGATTTCAGAGTTGAAAGGTCAAAGGTCGAAGGTCACAAGGCTCCATACTTAGTGTCTTTACCACGATAACATGAGAACGGCTTATCGGATATTGATGTAACTTGGGTGAAGTAAGTGTTATGGGGCATAGATGAGATTTCAGAGTGGAACGGTCAAAGGTAACGATGCCCCGTACATTCAAAGTTTGGAATTGGACCGGGGTGCGGAGGCATACCCCATCGGCTGCGCGCAGCCAAATTGCTCTAGTTCTATCATTGAATGAATTTGGTTATTTTGTACGTAGCATTCACATAATTTCTTGTTATCATGTAGATTCATTTACTCAAACATATTTTTTTCTTTTATCATGTTTGTGTGACTTTGTGTTACAGTTAAACTTCCACAGGTCGCCAAGATAATCGCTTCCAAAAGCGGCGAAGGAATCAATGTCATTAGTGTTACATTGGAGCTGGTTGCCATTTCTGCTAGCTGGGCGTATTCATTTGCAAATGATTACCCATTTTCGTAAGTTTGAGTCTATCAATAACAACTCTACCTATCAACAACACAGGGCATTTGGCAATAAAGGTCGCTGTCAGCAGTGAGTGTATACAGATTGCACGGTGGTTCGACTAGTGGGACCAACTTTTTCTAGCTTTCATAGACAATACTCAGGAACGTCTGCAAAATTCATGTTTTTATTCTTAATATGATCAGAGTGTCACTAATTTGCGTTAAGATTTCATGTGACCTTCGCAGGTAGCATCAAAATTTATTAGGTATATGCCACAAATTTTAAAGGCAGGGGATCTCTTTTGCATGCCTAAAAATTAACATTGTGTAAATACAATGACATTTAGAAGAAAATGCCATCTGGCAACCTTTAGCAAAATATAGGAGCTAGAAACTCAGTTTTAGTGGAATTATAGTGACCGTTAGGCTCTGATTTGAATTTTTTCTCGCGAGGAAAAATTCCTGCCATAGATCGTACACTAAACGGCTATAGTTTTCCTTTCGCATATTCTAAATTTTAGGTAATTACTGACCCCCAGATTTCACAGACATGTCCTTCATCAATAGCCTAAGGGCATGGGTTATCTTTTCCTGGTCTGTGGGTATGTTTGCATATGAGATCCACTGCCTTTAAACCAGTCATTTCTAAGGGACTTTTCATTTCTCAAGCCATAAAACCAGAAATTTGTGGAGGTTAAGTTTTCTTGGACAGGCACACCCTCTACTACTGAATGTTGCTGAATGACATATTGACTATAGCGAGAATTAAATTCATTTCTATTTATGTATTGATTTGTTTATTTTTTGTTTGTTTGTTGTTTATTTATCTAGTAGCATAGTAGCAGTTTGGCCCATTGACTCGCAGATTGAGTGTCCCACTAGAGGAGAACCCATGATGCACCTATAGACAATCTTCTCTGATATCACACATTGCTGTCTTAAGAAATACTTCCGAGCAGGGTTATAGCTAGAAAGATTTCTGTGCCGGCCGTAGGAAGGAGTTACGCAAGTGGAGCGAGCAAAGCAAGCGTAGCGCCCCTGGGTTTCCACATAGAAAAAAGCATTTGGAAGCATTTATTTTACAAAATACATCTTCGCTGAAATGTAATGATGTTTAAAGCTCAAAATACACGATTTATGTAGAGATTTAAAACATTTTACAGTCATTTTAAAGCTTTTCTGTGCCGATCGGAGGACTAATAAATTCAGCTAAGTGCCGGTCGGCTTCGGTTTGTGCCGGCTACTACCGACCGGCGCCGACCGCCGTAGCTATAACCCTGCTTCCGAGGCAATGTTAGGATGATGACTAATTTGAAACAGGGTTTTAGTAATTCCACTTTAATTGTAGCTTTAAAGCAAAGTCTGTACTGAACAGGGTTGGCATTTTTTTTTCAATTTTAAATTATTTTAATTTATTTGTTACAATGGTCAACCCAAAACATTGCCTCCATAAGTGTGATTTGACCCACCATTTAAAACACTCCAACCTTCATTTGTTTCCATCATGTTTGTCGAATGACCAATATCGTATAAGGGCAA
>JZLH01S0326999.1:21573-31817 GCA_001188425.1 Eucidaris tribuloides | reverse complement strand
AACTTGTTGCCAGTGACGTGACAACCAATGTTTAATGATAACACCTAGAAAAAAAGTAGGAAACTATCAATTATCCACTTCAACAATTCGAAAAGATACAAATGAAATTTGGTACACTTTGAAAACTTGGTTTACAGTACAGTGAATTACCGCGACGGAAAAGAATCACTTTCATTCTTTTCACTTACAAAAACATTACGAAGTTGTTTGATAAATGATTGAATAATGTTCATGACTTGCCTGTAAACTTATAATCACAACAAATTTTGTATTTTTCTGTTGGCGCGATTGTGCAGATAAATCACCTGCGACGTTGTTGGCGTTCCCTCTGGTGTCCGGATTGTCAGACTACATTTTAACGGTAACCATAGACTGTGACGGCGTTTCTGGTCTACGGGTGAGAGAGACTGTCTTGATCATACTGGTCCTGGTGACATCGGACATAACGGCCAAACGGCAGTACCAAAATGGAAACATGTGTGCCGTCGCCTACGAAATGCTGTCCGCCGCGAAATATACCATAACTACCGGGTATGTAGGTTTACGTATTACCTAGAGTATAATGTTCTGTCCATTTTTTTTTACACATTTACAAAATAAGAGTAGATAATATGGAAATGGTGAAGATTCCTATAAGAATCAGGCAGATAAAAAAATACGAAGAAGACAAAGGAGACGAATAAGGAGGAGAATGAGGAGGAGGAGGAGGAGGAGGAGCTGGAGAAGAAGAGAGAAGAAGTAGATTTGATGAAGAAGAAGGAAGAAGGAGAAGTAAAAGAAAAGAAGAAGAAGAAGAAGAAGAAGAAGAGACGATAGAGAAGGAGAAGAAGTAGAAGGCAGAAAGAAGAAAGGGAAGAGGAGGTGGAGGAGAGAAAGAGGAGGAGAGAAGGAGGATACTGCCGTTACTTTTTAATTATGACATCCATTTAATTGTTTATTATCGCATATCTATTATTATTATTATTATATTATTATTATTATTTTTATTATTATTATTATCATTAGTATTATTATTATTATTATTATTATTATTATTATTATTATTATTATTATTATTATTATTATTATTACTATTATTATTATTGTTATTAGTAGTAGTAGTAGTATTTATTATTATTATAGAATATAAATAAATGATATAACAGTAAAGCAAATCATTTATTATCACAATTTAGTTATCTGTTGTCTTAAGTATAATCGCTCCATTAATGCGGATTGTTATTAAAGTATGTTTTTTTTTCTTCTTTATAGTGCAGATACTCGGTATTCAACCATGGTGCACGGAATCGCCAGTGGCGTGTCTTTTCTGAACGTTGGAAGCCAGCGGTTTGGGCTGATTAACTGTACTGAGCCATGTAAGTAGAACGAACACGCACACAGACATGCAGACATAGTGACACCCACCTACACACACTTACACAAACAGACAGACACACAGACACACACACACACACACGCTTTAGCGCCATCTACGTTTGATTTCTGGCCATTTGAGGGTGGGACCGTCCCGTTTCCTAACGTCCCAATCTGATAGTGGAGTGTCATACTTACGTCCCCGTTTAACAGCATTTACACACACATACACACTGACACACACACACACACACACACACACACACACACACACACACACACACACACACACACACACACACACACACACACACACATATTTATTTATATTTGAGTGTATTATAACTCTCTGGTTTCTTATGATAGGGATTATCATGGATGATGTATATTAAAGCCGTAGAACATTGGTTCTTCAGTGGCTTAATATTGTCAAATTTGATCAAAAACTGGAATGATATTGTGAAATTATGAAAAATGTCCCTTAATTTATTGATTAATATGTTTATCTAAAGCACCGACAGGGTCAAACATGGACACTAATACGACTACATCCGGGATGTCTGCCACGACTCCACCAATCACAACAGCCTCTGAGGATACGTCATCCACTTCAGTGAGGATTACGCATGCTCAGGTCTCTAACGTCATGTCGCCATCTTCACCATTATCAACGGAGTCATCCACGATGGGGCACTGTACTGAGGAATCACTCTGTAAAACACAGAAGAAAGGTATTATGTTGATATTTTATTTGAGCTTCTTGGAATATAAATGAACGTAATAATCAACAGAAGTTCGGTTATGAGTAGTAGCACAACTTTTATTTTACCGTGTTACCTGCCCGCCCTCTCCACCCCCCCCCCAAAAAAAGACTAGCAGTTTTCCTATATATAATTAACGAGAAAAAAAATCAACAAAAGTTCGGTTATGAGTATGATAACACAACTTTCATGTTACCGTGTTACCTGACCCCCCCCCCCGAAAAAAAAGACTAGCAGTTAAAGGCAGGGTTCACCCTGACATCAAGTTGGTTTTAATAATAGCAGAACAATGAGAAACATATTGACGAAGGTTTGACGAAAATCCATTAAAGAATAACAGAGTTATGGAATTTTAAAGTTTTAAATTTGTGACGTCACATGCGAGCAGCTCCCCATATGTCATGTGCTATAAATTCTATAAAGTGCCGTTTTCTCAGAAATTTGAAAATGATTTTACTTGTGCATTCAATGTATTATCAAAAACATTATTTCAAACAGGCTTCTATGAAAAAAAATCCAGTTATCATGAACCATTAAAAAATGACAATTTATGGAAATTATATTTAATGACATATGAGGAGCTACTTGCACATGACGTCACCAAATCGAAACTTTGAAACTTCATGACTCTGTTATTCTTTGGTGGATTTTCGGCAAACTTCATTTTTCTGCTTTTATTAAAACCAACTTGAAGTCAGGGTGAACATTACCTTTAAAAGTTTGTGACACCATTGTGTAAAGAAAAAAAAAACTGCCGAAAAAAATGAGTTGAAACACACCCTGGCTAGAGAGTGTACTCTTGACTTGCATATTTACTTGAGAAACAAGCATCAATTTTCCAGTATTGAATTGATCTCTGGCCCTGATTGAAATTGATTCCATAGAGAGCTATACAACCAATTTCTCCACCACAGCATTTTCAGATAATCGACAACGAAGAGGAAGGATATGACCATGAAATTTCCACAGCAGAAACAGTATACTTGGTTCTGGGAGCATTAATGTGTCCCAAATTGAGGACTAGGACCACTTCCGATCTTTTAATTAATTTGTTCTGTAAGATGAATTTTAGCACTCAATAATTATTGCTGCAAAATGTTCTTTACGTAGTTGCTGATCAAAATGGTCATGGTGGTTTCTTTAAATGAACAATGAGGGCGCAAATTCTTAAGACACAAGAGGGCGTACTTGATCAAATGACTGTGCCGACACGTAGAGCATCCGCCATCTTAATCCGGGCAAAAGTCGCACTTTGCCGGATTTCCGTAGAGCGCACAATGAACTTGCTTTTAGCCGGAGTTCTTGATGCGGAAAGTTGAAGAATGTTGGATAAATCTACGCGCTGATGTCAAAACAACATCTATTTGATCCTAGTTGTTATATTTTGGTTATTTTTGTCATTTTGAGGTTTAAAAACCCATTTTTTGGTAAAAATTCTGATTTTTCAGTCAGAACATTAAAAGAAACGTTTCAACAAGCCTATCCTATGTATAGATAGGCTCTGTTTCCAGAAAATTTATTCTTATCAAATAAATTGCACAATATGGGGCATTTGGCCACTTTTGGGGCTAAAAATCACATTTTTATTATTTTGGTCAAAAATTAGATTTTAACCCGGAAATAAGTGCTGACAGGCCTATAAGATTTATTTTAGGCCTATGCATAAATATATTAACCCATGATACCCCAATTTAGACCATGTGGCCATTTTGGGTGAAACATAACGATTTTTATCCTTTTTGGTAAAAAAATCGATTTTTAATCGGAAAATTATGCATGTAACTGTAGAAAAGCTTGTATTGTGTACAAACACTGTCAAAGTATGTGCAGAATCTAAAAATGCTAGTATCAACCCAATTTACTTCATTACGACCAGCCTATTTGGCCATTTTGGGTCAAAATGCCACTTTTTAATAAGTTTTGGTCAAAATTAATAAATCAAATCATAGCATTTAATGAAAAGGTTTTAACAAGCCTATCCAGTGTAAAGGTGTGTGCCGAAGCATTTCTTTTACCAACAAGGGATGTTTTGGTCATTTTGTTTCATTTTGTTGTTTCTGTTATAAATTATGAAATTTTTACCAAAAATCATAAAATTGTGATTTTTGCAGAAAAGTGGACCAATGCGCCCAAAGAGGGCAAGTTGTGTTGATGAGAATGCATTTTCTGGAATCAGAGGATATATATAGATAGTATGGGCTTTTTAAAACCTGTCTATTAAAGTTTTTTGACCGAAAATCTGATTTTTTACCAAAAATTGTAATTTTAGCCTCAAAATGGCAAAAATAGTTATAAAGTAACAACAGGGGTCAACGAGATTGTTGCATTGGGATCGGCGCGCATTTTACTTAGTCTTTAGACCGTTCTCCACCAGAATATCCCGTTATGATCAATTATATCCCACGGTAAATATACTGTTCGTGTGTGGGGAATCCGGGCAAAGTGCAAATTTTGCCCGGATTAAGATGGCGCCCGGCCCGTACAGTTCGGCACAGCAGCATTGCGCGCGCGGTATACGCAGTGCGCGCTCTTGTTTTCTTATCTATCTCTATGCCCCTAACTCGATCAAGACCAACTGGTCGTTTAGTCTAGCAAATCCAAACGATACTGAGCAAATTTATAATATTCTTCCATGTTGGTGGCCACATATCGTAAATATTTGTCTATCCACCAGTGTATCCAGTGAAGTTCCCTGATCTATCTATCTATCTATCTATCTATCTATCTATCTATCTATCTATCTATCTATCTATCTATCTATATGTCCATCTATTTATCTTTATTTATTTATTTATTTATTTATTTATTTATTTATTAACTAATTTATCTATCTATTTATTCATTTATATATGTCTGTATGCATTAAAAGTTAAAGTTAAACCCGTCCCGCTCCCAGGTGGAACATCGGGCGGCACCTATCTCCATTTCAGCAACCCTAGGCAACATGGCTGCACGATACAGTTCGACTACAGTGGGGGTTAGTCCTCTGGTAGTCCCATGCGTTTAACTCCCTACGCCATCTAGATATCCGAGCGCCGGGCTAGAGGCAGTAGGTACCATTTTTATAATGGTCTTTGGTATGACCCAGTCGGGGCTCGAACCCGCGACCAGAAGCGGACGCTCTACCACTGAGCCAAACTCGCCCGGTCAATGATGTCTGTATGCATGCATGTATAAATATCGACCTATAGCTAGCTAGCCCTATCTAGCTATCTCTGTATCTATTTTTTGAAATAATTAATCAAGCTTCCCATGTTAAAATATGACTATACATGTACAAACGTGTTTACTTTCCTGCTGTACCATTTTCAAGGTGTCTTTGTTAGAAAGTATTATCAAAGTTCGTGTTTCTCTTTCGAAGAAAATGAAAACGAGAGGTTGGTGGTCATTTTATGTGTGCATGACAGGTTACAAGTTTGTTTCAAGGCT
Source organism: Eucidaris tribuloides (assembly GCA_001188425.1). Classification (NCBI taxonomy): domain Eukaryota; kingdom Metazoa; phylum Echinodermata; class Echinoidea; order Cidaroida; family Cidaridae; genus Eucidaris; species Eucidaris tribuloides. Next base: position 26,274 of record JZLH01S0326999.1, on the reverse strand, counting down.
ACAGTGGCAGTGGGAGATTTGAGAGCGAAAGGTTTGCTGCCCCCTTCAGTTAAGATCGGAAAACAAGTGACATGCTCTTCGAGTGATTGATTGATTGATTGATTGATCGATTGATTGATTGATTGATTGATTGATTGATTGATTGATTGATTGATTGATTGATTGATTGATCGATTGATCGATTGATTGATTGATTGATTGATTGATTGATTGATTGATTGATTGATTGATTGATTGATTGATTGATTGATTGATTGATTGGCTTGATTGATTGGCTTGATAGCATTTCTTTTTCTGGTTGTTAATGTTCGATTTGTACCATACATACTGTAAAATAATTTTCAATTTTTTTTTTCAATCCTTTTCTTGTCACCAGCTACTGGAAAGTATACCAGACAGGCAAATTTCGTGTTATTTTCCCGAGACCACGAGATCAAACCTTTATCCGTCGCCCACAATATCTCAAGAATCCGTTCAGCCAGTCGCTGTGGCGCGGTGTGTCTGCATCACAACGGCCAGAAATGCCGATCGTTTTCCTATAATTCCATCACCGGGGTTTGCCTGGTAGGCAAGAACATCATCAGCAACGACGAAGTGTTCTACTCTCAAGGAGCTACTAGCTATGTAGTCACTTGAAAGAACATTTTATTTGATTTTAAACTTCAATTTAATTTTAATTGAAAATGATGTGGGACTATCAAGAACCGAGTGCATTGGTTTTTGATGTCCAAGGGATCACTAGCTACAAACCTAACTTTTGAGCTATTTGTGATTCTTCCACTAAAATTCCTATGTTTGTAATCTGTCTATGATTTGTATTGTTATTTTTTATGCCTTATGTAGAAATAAAACGTTTGTTTTTGCATGAATAAGTAATATGATATTTTTTAGATAGAGGGTGACCGTGTACTTCAGGGTTCCTAAAACTCCGTCAGAAAAAAAAATGGATGGAACTTCGTTTTCAACGTATAATGATTACACTCATAGGCTACGATCCAGAAAAACATATCCTTGCCTTTACTAATTAGCAACAAGCTGTGTAACAAGATCGGTATATTTATAGAACGAGTGAGCAAATAAGGTTTTTTATGGCCTTGGTTTGTGTGCAGAGGTTTAGTTCTAATCAAGTAATTAATCTGATGACACAAATACGAAGTAGCGAAGACAAATCATGAGAGTGGTTGAACGTTATGCAGCTAAGGAGACGAATTAAATTCATGTTTTCTCTTTCCATATTGAAAAACAAATTTTGATAAATGACAAGTAAATAAAAGATCAAACCTGTCTGTCCATGCGTTGATTGCAAGTCGTGTAGACGGTTACAGTGGTCTACGCTTTGGAATCTCTGAATGATTAATAAAAAATGTACAACGTATTATAAACTCAACAGTCAGGCTTATAACACGGAAAGGAAAATATGGCAACTTTTAATTAGCTTTGCATGTGTTTTTTTTTGGGGGGGGGAGGGAGGGGGAGGAGGGTGGGTGGGAGGGGACCTGTAGATACAATATGGAAGTAGCATTACTCATTTTGGTATTCAAATTATCGACCCTATTATTCAACCATTTTAAACTAAACGAAACCTTCAATCAAGCTACAAAAAAACTATAACAATCATCTTACGGCAGATCCCGATCATATCCTTTGTACGCACCAGAAAAGAAGCTTGAGAGTATTTTTTTTTTGGTTGGTCGATCCAACAAATTTGTCAAAAGTTTAAAGTAAAACATTGTGTGTTCAACTATTCAAGAGGACACATAATCATGCCTATTCCTAGTTTATTTTGTAAAATGTATTACGCACCAATATGTTTAAGACAGTCCGTTGCCTGCATCCATAACATGTAGAACAACAAGGGAAACAGGGCCCTGGGAACGATTTTTTCACCGGCAGCGCAGAGATATTTTCGCGGCCCCCAAAAAATTTTCGTCGGCAAAGTTTTTTTCAGGCCAAGATCACCGCTCTGAAGTCGCTCTGTAGGAGGGAGGGGGGGGGGGGAGTTGTCGGACGGAATTTTCGCGGCCCAAATTTTTGTTCGCGGCCAAAAATTTTCCGGCCAAATTTGCGCCAAATCAGGCTGAAAAGTCTCGTCAAGTGGGGGGGCGGGGGGGGTTGTCGGCAGAGAAAATTTCGCCGGCAAAAGTTTTTCCACGGCCAATTCTTGCGGCAAATCAACGGTCCCAAAAAAATCGCCTCTGTCGGCCAAATTTGAAGGGAAAAATGATACAGTCTTTTTGCAGGGGTGCTGCGCCGCTTCCTAAAAATTTCTGGGGGTGGCTCAGACCCCAGCACCCCGCTTCCCAGGGCCATGAAGAGAAAGGAAAACGGTTACGGTTTTGCCGAATTTTGAGAATTGAGTTATGAACTTTACAATTTACTTAGTCCTTGTTTAGCAGGGATTCTAATTTGTCAACTCTGTCATGCTCATTGTTGAAACTTAGAACAAAGTATTTTTCACTAAATTTGCACACATGTTTTTACTAATGTTCACTTGACATAAATAATCTTATTTCCTCCTGCTTGTTACTCAAGTTTGTAATGGTCGTTTTTTCCGAAAGAATTGAGTCAACCGTTCAGTTTCTTTAATGTGTGATTAGTAGCCTAATAATCTATTCCATTTTCGACGTATACAACCAATTGTAATGTTATCACAAATTGTTTATCGTTATGAACTACTCATTTTGTCATTTGAAAGGAAGAAACAAATGTATTCGAATTGAATAATATTGAATTGAAGTGCTCTCTGAGAAAAAGATTAGCAACAAACCGTGTAAAAACATTGGAGTTTTTATTAGAACGCAAGGACAAATAAGGTTTTGTGCTTTTATGGCCCTGGATGTGTGCAGAGGTCTAGCTGTAATCAAGTAATTAATCTTGTCACATACTAACGACGTGGTAAAGACAGATTCTGTAGCTAATTTGAATGGAAGCTAAACAGCCAAATAAGGTTGCCGATTTCCCGTTCCGTGTTTTTATGCACTCAATTTTTATTTGTTACTAAGATGTATAGTATGTTTTTTGACAAACAGTCAATGATGAAATAAATTTAGACAGAGAACAAACAGATTTTGTTTGACATTTATGGATTGTTATTTTTGCAAGTTATTAATCATGCATATACACTCACGCTCATAATTATGGAATACTTAAAAAAAAAAAACAATTTTAGAAGATGCCACTTTTCCGTGAACGGTACGTCTGGGATTAATATTTGTTCACCCCAGTGTTGAACAAAGTATATCTAGTATTTCTAAGGAATTTGAGGCATTTTTAGCGTCCGTCTTTCTCGACCTAAACTGCGTGTTATTAAATGGCGGTGTGTGTTGTTGTTGTTGAGTCACGTGGTGGTTACGCGCGTTATTTAGACTTTGCTACAGACACTATTCTGGATGTAATTTAATAGTAAATGACATTAGATCAAAATTTATCAGTTTTCTGTTTAGTTTTTTTAATTACATTAATTTAATCTTTTCATGATTTTTTGTGGATTTTTAAACAAATTAATAGATAACTGTATTGCGCGCTCAAACGTACTTTAGTTTTTATTAAGTCATCTCATGAAATCCAAAAATGCTTCCCAAGACTGCGTTTTTGTGAAATTAACACTTGTTTCGAAAATTTTGGGCGATATAGAGAAAGAACTTAAATATCAATTAAAATATTCCATAATTGATGGTAGGAGTGTAATTATGGTAACAGATTTCTGTCAATTTTGGTTGTCACTTATCAGCTTTTGTAATGTGTTTTGTTGTCATTGTGTGTGAGGTGTTTGTGTGATGGTGTGTGTGTGCGTGTGTGTGTGTGTGCTGTGTGTGTGTGGTGTGTTGTGTGTGTGTGCATTTGTTTGTAAGTTCTTTGTGTGTGGGCGCGCGCGCGTGTGTGTGTGTTTGTAAAGGGCGGCATGGGGTAGCGTGAACCATATTAATTTAACAAAAAGGTCAATTTGGCTTTTATTCCGTCAGTCTTGTTGTTACAAAATGTGAGGGTCGGTATGTCTGTTTCTGCGTGTGTTTCTGCGTATGCTTGTGTGCTTATTTATTTATTCATCTTTATTAATCAAAATATCAAATATCACAAGATATATATAACAACGAAATAAAGATGTAACATACATAACCCAGGTCAAAGAATTCAATTGTAAAACAAAAATTACATCTCTGCAGGGTGAAAGCAAATACACATTACAATATTCTTATACAGCACGATAAAACACCAAACATTACAATCATAGTTAAAATATAGGAAAGTACGCACACTTTTGATGACACACAAAATAAAGATAATCATTGAATTGGTCATCGTTATATTGCACTTCCCAAGCGTAAATTGTTTGAGTGTCTAACTGAATGTAGGTGTGTGTGTGTATGTGTGTATGTGTGTGTGTGTGCGTGTGTATGCGTGTTTGTATGTGTGTGTGTGTGTGTGTGTGTGTGTGTGTGGTGTGTGTTGTGTGTGTGTGGTAGGTGTGTGTGTGTGTAGTGTGTGTGGTGTGTGTGTGTGTGTGTGTGTGTGTGTGTGTGTGTGTGTGTGTGTGTGTGTGTGTGTGTGTGTGTGTGTGTGTGTGTGTGTGTGTGTGTGTGTGTGTGTGTGTGTGTGTGTGTGTGTGTGTGTGTGTGTGTGTGTGTGTGTGTGTGTGTGTGTGTGTGTGTGTGTGTGTGTGTGTGTGTGTGTGTGTGTGTGTGTGTGTGTGTGTGTGTGTGT
>JZLH01S0326999.1:0-13063 GCA_001188425.1 Eucidaris tribuloides | reverse complement strand
CACAAACTTTTTGAAGAATTGGTATTAGATTTTGACATCCCCCCTTCAGATAGAAGGGCATTTATTTTTTTAATGAAAAATATTCCAGAAGAATGGATGGTGAACTTTGATGTTGATATTGTTGGCGTTCACGACACCATTGTTGTAAACCTATTAAATTACAAGAAAATTCCTAAGAATGTGTACAATGTACTTCTTGGCTCTTATACTCCAGCCAAGAGATATGCTTTTTTGGAGCAACAGTTTATTGCTCCCTGTTAAAGAGAATACACATATAGTATACCTTGCCCAGAACAACAACATTTTTATATCAAACTGCTTTCAAACCTTCTGTGATACAGATTGTTTCTAAAAATGATCACTATTATGTACAGAGAAAAATAGTTGAAAACACAGAAACTTCGTTTTGGACATATCTGTTACTACAAATCCCAATGTGAAAACTACACAAGAAATCTTATAATGTGGACTATTAATTGTGCCATAACATGCAGCAACGCGAGCTTACTCCTCCCCATCGATTCTCAAACTGCCATTCCTCAAACTTTTTATTGCATTATGAAAGGAATGTGCCACATTATAATTGAAATGTAATTTAGTCTGAGCTGAAAATGTGGAAATGTGAAATTTTGATGAAGATTTTTCATCATCAAAACAGTACGTACGATGTTTTCTTAACAGAAAATGGCAAAGGGTTCATTTATATTTCTTTGTTATCTTGACACTAATTAAGACTTTTACTTTAAATTTTTCATATAAGCATTGCATTAATTAAATTGCCTTAGGGTGACTTCAGAAGATAACATTCCAACTATAACGGGGGAGGGCGGGCTATTGACGAAATTTCGCGTTCACAGATCATCCAATGAAATTGTACTTTTTGGCAGTTATCGTTCTATCGTATCGATGGCTGTGACGCGAAATGGCTCCCGTAATTGGGCAACATAAAAATACGAAGGTGTTCATAATTCTCGTTCATGATCAATAAATAGATTGATTGCTGCAATAAATGTTCAAGGAATATTCTTATTATCAGCCTTCCTTTGAGTGAAATTATTGGTCAATATTGGCTAAAAACAAATTTGATATGCTCGTGATCGGCTCTGCGAGGGATTATACATGTACTATAGGCAAGTGTATGTAGTCGCCGATGGAAAACATAGTGCATGTGTATATGTACTTTGTGTCGTTGTGTTGCTGAATGCTTTGGCTGAGAAGCCGCTTCATGGGAATACGAGTGCTTTTAGCATTATACATGGACACTAGAGTGGTTGAAAGAAAAAAAATAATTAATTGAGAACAATAGAAGAGGAAGAGATATAAATAATAACATAGATATAAGCCTGCCGTTTGGGCTTGGGGAGGTGGAATTGAAAGTTCAGACAAGAACACATTATCATAACTCATTCATTCATCAAAGCAGAAAAAGACGAGAATTTTTTTTTTTTTTTTTGCGGAATCCTCTGCCGACAGGGGGTGGCGAAGTATGCACTGTTTACTGTTATTATGTTGTTATTGTTGTTGTTGTTATTATTGTTATTATTATTATCGTTATTATTATTATTATTATTATTATTATTATTATTATTAGTTACACATTAATTTCATTATACGAGGATCATTATTTAACCCATCCACCTAAAAAAGCAATGAACGAGTCAATCGCAGGATTTTTTTTCCAAAAGAAATAAGAAATCCTCAAATTGGCAATGCTTTAGATGATTGAAAATCCACTATTTTACGTGCAAATTGGCAATGTTTGACAAAAAATTATATAAAACAGTTGTCGCGTTCCAGTCAATGCGACGCGACGTGGCGCTCCCGACGCACCCTTTCGGCCAAACCGGGGGGGGGGGGGCTTTGGACGAAAGGTCGCGTTCCAGTCAATGCGACGCGACGTGGCGCTCCCGACGCACCCTTTCGGCCAAACCGGGGGGGGGGGGGGGTTTGGACGAAAGGTCGCGTTAACGTGAACGCGACGCGACGCGACATTACCCACCCCTTCGGCATAAGCCGAATTAAAGTAATAACAGATACCAAAATTCTTAACCCAGTGGAGACAAAGTACGGGATATCTCTGGCTGAGTTCTACGGAAAATGTGTTATATATCGTAATCAAATCTTCTCAAATGGATACTATTCCAGGCCCTCACATGCAGAGTTGGCGATTGAAATGAATGGCGATTTAAATCATTGATTTACCTCATGATTTAAAAAACTATCAGTGATTTAAGTCAAATAGATCGATTTATTTATTTAAATGACGATTTAAATCATGATTCAAATCACAGGCCTTAATATAAACCAAAAAATCAATCCTGCTTACAGGGCATTCGTGTTCATCATGAATGATATGCATGCAACATTGATTTACAATTTACAAATGTGTGCATAGTCATTAATTGTATGCATAAGTCTCATGCAGATTATTATTCATAATAATGAATACTGAGATGGTAGTATTGAATTGACTCAGTTTGTTGAGCTTCACACAGAGACTAAGGGACGTTTGAAATTGATGCATTTTTCATTCTACCTACATATTATTGAAAAATAATGTTCAGAGTTCATAGACACAGAGGCGTCGATCCTGGTTGGGGGGGGGGGGGCAGGGGAGCGATCACCCCACCAATTAAAATATTGGGGGTGGCAAACATATCGATTTGCCCCCCCCCCCACCAATAATTTTGACAACTTGCTATATTCATAATATGAAATGCAAATATATGTTTTGAAAAGCATTGGAAAGCACTATAAAACCATTAAACATGGCATAGAAATACTATTAAACATACAAAATTGTCAATTTTTTCGGTGGGCTTCACGCGCAAAATTCTGTATCACAATTTGGCGTGCGGAGCGCATCGAAAATTTTAGATTTTTTTCTTCACTTTTGCCCACCCCCCTCCCACATGATTCCGAAACATGGATCGACGCCCCTGCACAGACATTTCCTTCATAAATAGCTGCAGGGTATAAAGGATTTTTGTTGTGCTGCTGGAAGAGTGCAAAATAGATTTCTGCCTTTAAGGGTTAGGCCTGCAAGGGGTGTGGTATACTTTTTATTACTTAGTATAATTTTACGCATTATGATGATTTGTCATTTGCATGAGTTAATTTTCACCAGAAAATTACTCATGAGATAGTAAGAAGGAGAAAGCGATGACCAATTATTGTTATTAGCAAAATATTGTTGTTTTTCATCATAATTTTGTCCATGAGATAATTTTGATGACCTATTCAAACCAAGAAACAGGCGGGTCCCGGCCCATTGGGTATTTTTTCCATAAACAATCTCACCTTACATATTGTGATTGTTACAATAGAGATATTGATCTCATTCACCGCACAAAACCGTCACACAATTACGAACACACCAAACCCCCATAAATCTGCGCAATACTCTCGTGTATTTCACAGGCCTGGGCGGGCATTGCCTGTACCGGCTGTTGATATTTCCACAGAATAATACAAAAATAAGCCTTGAAACCCTGGAAACAATCTGATAAAAACAGCCTCTTGAAATTCTCCCCTCCACTCTACTCTTAATTAAATGCATGGCTCAGTGCTATGTACAATTGCATATGTCACACTCGCACAATACAGTGAATACGCGTAGATTAGGAATCATACCATATTTTTTCGCAATCGGAGTTCGTGAGCTGACTGTAAAATAACCAGTTGTTCGTTAATAAACGTCCAACTACCATATAAATTGGATATCATAATGGAACTTACTATTTGCGCTGTACCCGTAATGTTAATTTAAATCTGACGCGGTGAATATTTGGACAATTATCGTGGACTAATTTGTGTTTTGTCGCGTAAGATCAAGGACCGACTGGACATATTGATTTTAATTTGCAAGGCTGCCGTATAGTGAACCAATCATGATGGATACAATAACGGAAACTTATCAATTCAGATGTAAGTATGTCGATGTGGGAACCTGTCACTTGGTCTAATATACCACTTGGTTAGACCAAGTGGTATTAGACCAAGTGATAGTAAACCTGTGGATGTATGCGGTAATAAAAGTATAAAAACGGGTTGAATGGATGGATGAAGGAATAAACTTGATACGTTGCAATACATGTCATAAACAACGCCCTTTTTCAAATTTCAACAGCTGAGAAATGAGAATATTCATGATTACAAATCAAAATTAATGGTTGTTTCCCAAGTTTAAAAATAGATTTGTCCTTATATTGATTATCAAAATTATGTGTGTGTTTTTAAGAAACATATAGGTGAGTTTTCTTTATGGAATGGGATCGGAGCCTATTGGGAAATTATTTCAAGTCAACGTTTCACTTGATAACTATAATTAGTAAACCCACGATTTCTTAACCTCTTTAAATTCAATGTGTTTTTTTTTCTGACATATACTTAAATGAATCAGTAATGCATTTTGTAGAACAATTGCACGATCACTGGAGGTTCACCCAGCAGATTAAGTTTCCCCTTTCTTAAAAATATATACCTTGACGAATAAGCAAATTTTCTGAAAATCTAACATACACATCTATCATGTCTTTGGTTGTAGGTACTCAAAATCATACGGTTGCAAATATATCTTTCCCCTATTCCAATAATATACAGAAAATTTGTTGGGCTTTCTCTTTAATTTGTTTTGACCATCAATGATACTTCTCCTGTACATGCTATTTGCATCAATAAATCCTCTTGGATCGGAAAGTTTTTGGATGTACAAATGTTTGAATATATTTATGTCTGGTCCAGTGCTTTCCAAAGTCCGGACCGCGGAGCAAAACGGATCACAAGGCTTTGTCATTTTACTTCGTTTTTATCGAAACTTTACTAAAGTATAATTTAGATCAGAAAAAAAAACAAGCACCATTTTCTTCAGTGTATATGGCTATTACTGTAGTTGATGTAGGCGTAAATTGTTTGAGTCTAGTCTAGTCAAGTCAATAGATTTAGGTCGTTATAGCTTCTGCTTTTTATAGTTCTTGCGGCGCGTGGGTGTGCCATAAAAATCCAGCGGAGAACTAGTTTACAATTCTGAAGTTGTTTGAAGGAATATACTCCTTTCAGTACCATACCTGGATGGGTTACTCCGTAGATTTTAGACATTTTCGAGATTTTCTCTATACTTAAAATGGTTATACCCTCACAATTTAATATGTTATATTCGAGAAGTAACAACATACTATTCACTCATTTCTATACGTTCTAATACACACACACACACACACACACACACACACACACACACACACACACACACACACACACACACACACACACACACACACACACACCCTCGAAAACAAACATATCAATTTGAATAGAAATCATTCAAATTGGAACTTACGACGCGATTTCTAGAATACAAAATGTGATCAATTTTTGAATGGATCTCTTTATTTCCTGATCATAGGGGACCTACTTGAATAGAATGTATTCATTGATCAAATTTTAAATAGAAATTTCATAAGTCCCTATTTGAAACGATTCCTATATTCAAATTGATTAAAACGTTTTTAGCGTGTAAAGCATCCTCTATAATAGTTTTGAAAGGTTTTACCTGAGTTGCATGAGAAATATTCTTATACTCCCAATGTTGTTTGTAATACGTTACCAAGTATTAGTGGTGAAAATGAAATCTCAAATTTCGACAAAACTCTTATTTCATCGATGCACACATATTTCGAATATTGAATAGACAACAACACAGTGGAGTTCGTTCAAAGTCCACGCAACCATTCCTGCAATACAAGTGAAGCCAGAAAACCACGTAAAAGTTATTTGGTCAGCATGTTTAACCACACTCCATAATCCTAGCGAATAGTATTATGCGACTGTATTTCGATGCAGTATGTTATACCTGATTTCCAACATACTTTTCACAGAAAATAAAATTTCAGCAATTGGGGAAAATGAAACGGCGGAGCGGGTCTAATGAATTGATCGGGCCTTGAATTCACAAAAGGGGCTTCGATGTGCAGATATATACTTAAGCCATTAAACGCAAACATGTCAGTTCATACCATTGTTTGACAAATTACAGTCGGTGAATTTATCTTTATTTCCTTTTTCTTGATTGTATTCCTGGTCTGCACAATGGTGGCTGCACCCATATAGTGTATATTGGCGGTGCTGTACTCTTCGGCTCCGATTGACGGATTTACAATAATAGGAATTCATTGAACCTCGCACCGAAGCCGTGCTTGTACTCTTGTTACATTAAAACACGTTTCTCTATTATCGTGCCCCAATATGCGCCAGATTCCGCCACACACAGAATATAACTCACCTGCCGAGGCATAGAAATTTCACCTTTCTATTCAAGAGTTCGGATACCTGCAGTGTTTATTTGCAGTTTTTCATATAAAACGTGATTTTGTCGGTCTTCAATCGCGCCGTGTGGGACGGGTAATTAGGACATATACATCGCAGGGGATATAGCAGTGATTGAGCGAGTCATATATCGAGAATAAGGATGGAGAGTTTCTTGTAGTTCCTTGTTCATGTTAAAGGGTCTACCCCGGACAAGACATTTGTTTTTCCGCCGAAGGTATGTAGGGTAATATGCACAGGCAGCGTATTTAAGCCAGTGCTTATAGTGTCTCAACGATTTGCATGGACTGTCTTTATGAAGCGTAAAAAAAGAGGTCTGTGCCTAAATGCTGTACAGCTGTTAAAAATGTAACCGTATATACTTGTGACTCCGATGGTAAACCAATGTATTTCATGAGTAGTTGTCACAAACAATGATTTAATTTGATTTGGTTACAATTACATGTATGTCAATTACATTACAGACTTAAATCCCGACTAAAAAGTCAGGCTTTGATATCTGACCGACGTAAACGTGTTTGAAGGGACAAATAAACACACTTGAACGCAATATGTACAGATACACTCTGTACATGAATTAATGTCCTGGAGGCAAAAAAATATATACCATAGCTATAGGGGGAATAGCATGGTTGCTTATTGATTTTCAATTTTTAACAGCACTAATTGATGGTTTTCAACTGCTTTTCGGATTTAATTGAGCATGGTGGATCATGTAGCTCAGATTATGTTTTATAAAACTAGAAGCATTACTACATTATGCCTTTAAAGGTTAATGTGTATACTGGCATTTGGCAGGAGATAGAAGCAATTTTGGTGGTAAATTTTGTGATATCATTACAAGATTAGAATGATTATACACTGCAAACACACGCATACCACATCGAAACAAATAATACACTTAGGCATATCATTATTATCATGCCCGATCACAAAGTAAATAAAAATGCAAAAGCACTTGTAAACTTCATGACGGTATGCTTCTGAATATACTGTATGCCTAAAAATTACTCCAGTGTACTCAGCAGCCTAAAGTAAAATAAAAGGTGATACTATGCTGAGAAAAAAAATCATTAATTGATAAAGGCGTTACCTTTCTTACCAAGGAAATACAAATACAAAATATGTCATAGATACAGCAATTATCCCGTTAAAGTTTTCTTTTGTTTGTTTGTTTTTTGTTTGTAGATATCGATGAAGCTGAGTTCATATTTATTCACTACATAATTTATACAGGACAGATAATTTATAATATAAGATATAATTTACAACATTTGTAATTGACATGTTAAATAGGCAAAAAGTGTTGGGTTTTCATGAGGTCAAGGGAAATAGAAAAATGTATAATGTCATGCTTTTCTCTAATTATTATATATCTTATACATGTATAATGATGATAATAATACTGACGACGACAACGATGATGATAGTAGTAGTATATACTGCTACTACTACTACTTCTACTAATAATAGTTATAGTAATAATGATAATAATATTAATAATAATAATAATAATAATAATAATAATAATAATAATAATAATAATAATAATAATAATAATAATAATAATAATAATAATAATAATAATAACAATAATAAATGTGTTATATTTTTCAATATTACTTTTCAATGTGCTTTATCCTGACAGATATAACGAACCCCGAGACGAGTCATTAACGACGTTTGAACGTTTTGAAGGTAATAATCTCTAACTCACACGAAAAACCTAAATATAAAGAAACATGTATTTTTACACCCCCAGGCCAGACAAACATAATGCTGTAACACATACGTGAACAAAAAACGCGTTTAAAGGGGTGCTTTTTTCAGTTTTAGACGGGGGCCGCGCGTGACGCGTTTAAGGCTATAAAAACACAACCCGATTCTTCAACAAAAGGGTGGTTTTGGAAAGACTGTCCCTTGACACGTATTTAGGGTATATTTTTCCTCGGGCGAAGAGTGATTTTTTAAAAAGACGTGGTCAAACGTATTTAGGGTATGTTATTCCCAAGCTTTTTCCTCCTCGTTTCTAAAACGTGTGATCCCCGGCTACGAAAGCGATGTGTACAACCCTGGGAAACACCCGCAGGAAAACAGATCGTGTTTAGGGGTCAAAATGCGTGAATGAAGCACGCGAAAAACTTGTTTAGGGGGTTATTTTGCACACAGAGAACAACTTGTTTAGGGGTGTCTAGAAATAATTTGGTCACGCATGTGTACAGCATTATGTTTGACTGATCCCCCCGGGTTTACACCCTGGTCTCTTTTTTATGTTGAGCTGTAGGCCTATGATTTGTACACATGTGTACACTGTCTATCTATCTATACATCTATCTATCTATCTATCTATCTATCTATCTATCTATCTATCTATCTATCTATCTATCTATCTATCTATCGTGTCTAGCATTCTTGTATTCTTTCTTTCGATCGCCCATCCATCATTTTATCTGTCCACCTAAACACCTACACCAACATATCCACCAACTTACGCCTGTACTGTCGCTGTACAAACTTCCGCCTTTCTCTAAACATTTCATGTAGTTCAAAGGGTTTGCTTGTCGAAGTTTAACAATAAATTTAGCTTTAATAATCAGACCGAATAATCACAATACCCTCATGTACACCCTTTTCTCTCCGCCGACAATACAAACGTCTGTATCTCTCCTTCTGTTGCACATGAGATTGGAATTCGTGAACTTCCTGTGACCCTTTTCATTGTGATTTTATGATTCCCTGCAAATGATTTTATTAGGTGCATTAACAGTAATGATGTACACGTGTAGAAATATATTCGGGTAGACGGGTATACACGCTTATACGGTAAATCATACACCAAAATTTTCAGCGATTATTTTTCTATTCTTCCAATCACACCATAATGTAGGAAACTAGGAATGAAATCATCCATGTGTAATTCAATCAAGCAAAAGTTAACTTGACTCCCAACACCTTTTCACAATTTTCATCGACACTCCTGATCAATATTTAGGGTGTTTGGACGTACATGTACTCCACCAGTCCTCTACCTCAATCCAAAATGTCGGATTCACACAAGCATATTTGTCGATGTTACTTACTTACTTCCAATAAGACTAATGTGACTATGTTTACGTTTAAACGGGTATCTGAAATTGTACGCTTTAGCAGGTGAATAATGAACGAATACACGGGTCTTCGGTGTAAATGCCATGAGCTAATAAAATATAAATATACAATTACACTCTTCGTCCCAGAGAGGTACTTTGAAGCTATGATAATCATACATGTAATTCATTCAGCTCTGACTTGATTTTAATGACATTTGCCAATTATTTCATCGTAATTTGTGTATTCAGTATTTCACTGCATTATATTTATAAAATCAAATATTAGTTAATTTGGCACATCAATCCGTTTTTGGCAAGTAAATTATGATTTTGGGGGTAAAACTAACGGTCCTCGCGCAGTTAGGTTTAGGGGGCGGGGCAATAGTAAACTTGAGATCGAGCGAGTGGCACATCTACTTATTCTGAAGCAACGATCACACAAAACATGCGACACACACACACACACACACACACACACACTACACACACACACACACACACACACACACACACACACACACACACACACACACACTATATATATATATATATATATATATATACATACACACACACACACACACACACACACAAATTATGAATACGTGCCTTTGTATGTTGTATAGGATGTGTATTATGTGCGTATGAAGGAGAGTCAGGAGGGACTAATTAGTGGCCTCAAATTTCGCCCATTATTGTCTCCTATTCTTCAACCAAGGCTCAAACGGCTCCTTTGCGCATTGTTGCCTCAGTTTCGCGGCCTGATTCCGTTTGCCAAACTACAAAAGCAACAAGGAAGGGATCTTTGAATTTTAATCAAACAAAGAATCGCACGGGTACAATGCGAGATTTATAAAGCAAATAGATGAGTGTATGCCTAGGAGATAATAGCGACCCGATGTCCACATAGGTAGTCACTCTCTCTTATACAAAGCACGGACCCACTATACTGATATTTGCGCACAAACTGCTGATGATAAAGCGGAAAAGTGTTATGTTTATATTGAACATGACATACTAAATGGGTAAAGAATTGAATTAAATTATCTGTGTGGGCATGTATTGGATTTAGAGCACCATTTATCAGTTTAACCAGTAGAAAAGGTTTATTACAGAACCATGATTGGTATAATTCTTACGTTTTATCTTCCCCTCTCTGAATGTACGTGCGTGTAAATGTATGCTAAGCATGGAAATAACAACAGGTGCGTCGATCCTGGAGAAGAAGGAGGCAGTCGGCCCATGAAAATATTGGGGCGCAAACATATCAATTTGCCCCCCCCCCCTCAATCAATTTAAAAACATGAACAATTCATAATAGTCATAATGCTGGGATATATCTAAAAAGTAGTGCAAGGCACAACAAAACCATTAAACTTAACACAAAGTACTACAGTAAAGTTAACGACACAATTTTCATTCTACAAATTTGCGGTAATTTTTCTTACTAATTATTTTGTCCCCCCCCCCACCCCACACACACACATCCGATAAATGGATCGACGCCCATGAATAGCAAGATTGGAAGAAGTTCCTCTCTTTGGTGAAAGAAAAAAAAGGGGGAAAGAAAAACAAAAATACTCTAGAATCAAGTACACTGTTCAATCAAGTTTTCTGCTGTCTAAATTTTAATTGTTTGATGCATGTGCTTTCTTAACAATTATCATCAGTACGCATTGCAACAAGGGAATTTGTTGTGTAGTGTGTACCTTTGTATGGGACAAATTTCTACCAGGGCAACATATTAATTCAATACTGGTGAATGAATGTTTGTTTCTCCGTAAGAAACCGTATTCAAGATCCAGGACATACAATCAAGCTGTTGTATACATTGGTATATGTTTCAACCTATTTGATTCTTGGGGCACTTTTTACTTCTCCAAAGCGTGTCAATGCCCTTTAGGTTGAATCACTAGCATTACATGTCGGTGGTATGTATGTGTGTTGAATATATACTGCACGTATGTTTGTATGTATGTATGTATGTATGTATGTATGTATGTATGTATGTGCGATGTGTGTGTGTGTGTGTGTGTGTGTGTGTGTGTGTGTCTGTGTGTCTGTGTGTGAGAGAGAGAGAGAGTATGTGTGTGTGTGTGTGTGTGTGTGTGTGTGTGTGTGAGTGTGTGTGTGTGTGTGTGTGTGTGTGTATGTGTGTGCGTGTATGTGTGTGCGTGTATTATGTATGTAAAGTATTATGTATATTACACGGCTTTCTTCCATACATGCGCTGACATAGAAGGATAAAGTTCGTGTTTATAATTCGCTTACATTCCTTCATTCTTCAATCGATAGTGAGCCTACTCAGTGGAAATCTGATATAATTGATCTTTCAAGTTCTAAACTATGTAACCCTTTTCTCGTGATTGGATTCACCTCGGCATTGTGTAGGGCAACCACCGCCTTTTATTCCACGTATTAGTCATTGGGCATTCACGTCTCGTTCAACAATGGTGCGGCCTTTCGAAGGGTACACCCAAATCAATGGAGCGTTTGAAGAATGCACCGACGAAGATTGGAGCTGGTGTCTACCATTAATGACTTTAGCGAATTGTCTAATTTAGCCATGATTTGAGATAATTAAGCTAGGCAAGTGTATGCATAACATTTCTTCTCTTTGTGTATAATGTATTCCAAGTCACCCAAGTGTTTATATTTTGTAAATGCTTCTAAATTACGAAATGTTACAGCACATAAATATTAAACCATGGTCAAAGATCATATTATCTTGATAAAGGAAGATCAACTGATTAAAAAAAACTGTGAATATTTCGAAAGTGCATTGCACAATCATTCCGTAGATAAGTGGGACTCGACAAAAGGAATTAATTTCATCAATTTATTTAATATTTTATTGTTTCACATTTTAATAATAATTATTCTACAACGCTTTAATGTAGTTCACCACGTTCTACATAAATAATGCAATCAGAAGAAAAAAAATGACTCAAGAACATGATTTATGTTGCATTGCGCAAAATTAAATGCTTGCATGTCGCTATCTTATAATTGTTGTTATATGGAGAAAATATATCTTATTTTTTACTTTATTATTTTCTGTATTAATTATTTACTTTATCTTAGAAGAAGGAGTCCCACTAGAGTCACATCTGTGCTAAACTTGAATCAGTACACATACATGTAGGGCAAACAAATACAAGAGCACGTAAGAAGTATATTAACATTTACGACCCTTTTTTCGCTGCATCACAAATGACATTGACAGTCACAGATAGTAAGCAACAAAGTGATCTCTCTTATATACACTACATGACAGTGACATTGAATCTAATGAAAAAAAAGTCACGGGTCAGCTAACACTTGATCCGGAAGTCAACATGTTGAATTAAATGGATATGAAAAAAAAAATCGACACTTATTGATTTGCCCTTAACCTACACGCGATCCAATTATGTATACCGATGCCCTCATGTATGAGCGTGGGGAGGATAAGAGTGACTGAATATCAACATATTTTCTCCCCTGCACTTCAATCATGCCAAGCCTTCCCTGAATCTACGTCACACTTGAGAGTAATAAAAAGAACACCGAATAGGGAGTATTTCCCCGACTTTAATAATCACCAGTGCATGGGGTGTCTCCGTATGTGTGCAGACGACAGGAACACTTTCATTCAATACTCGGACTTT
>JZLH01S0326965.1:36157-55340 GCA_001188425.1 Eucidaris tribuloides | reverse complement strand
ATCTACAAAAAAGTTTGCCGAATTGGAATTAATTTCTTATGTATTTCATTGTTTTGTGAATTTCTTATGTATTTCTTTGTTTTTAGACCTTTTGTTTTCGATTGTTTTTTCAATGAAATTTGTTGGGGACACTTTTGCAATCATAAACAGCATAAAATTAATTCATTTCAACCAGTAAAAGCAAAAATAATCATGCATTTGTGATTTTTGGCTGAAAACACAAATTCCATTGATTTTGTACACGAAATCACGTTTTTGAGCGATTTTGGGGTTCACATGCATGTATAAAAAGTCGCGCAGCGTCGTAACGGTACGTCCGATTTTCGCGAAAATGGTCTCAAAAGATGCGGAAGACTTCAGCGAGCGACGCGATCAAATTTTGCGCGGCGGCATGGTCGCGAAATTTGTCGGGGGGGGGTCAAATTGACCCCCCCCCCCAGTTAATATAGGGTTAAAGGCTGTAGACATGATTTGGAGAAACAAAAAATGCCTCTTCAACCAAACCGGTTGAAAGTTATATCAGTGGATACACCAGCTGGAGTGTATCTCCTGGCTGGAAGGATTTATCTTGAATTTCTTTACTTACACCGAATCAAGCATAAACATACTAGTGTTTTGTTTCTTTCAAGCCTAGAAATACATTCCATAGAACCCTACACAACAAATTTGTCTGTCACAAGGCATTCAGGTTGGAGTTAGTTTAGAACGGGTCAATTTTTGACTACCAAATATTCACAGTAGAATCCTTGCAGAGTTTACTTGATTCTAGAATAGTTTCACCCCAAGTTGGGGACTACCCCCAATCATGTCATTTACCTTTAATCTGACTTGTAATTGAATATGTTTTATTATGCCTCCGCCCCGTAGGGGAGCCGGAGGCATTATGTTTTCGGGTTGTCCGTCCGTACGTCCGTGGGTCCGTGGGTCCATACGTCCGTGCGTCCACACTTTCTTGTGAACAAGATTACTGAAGTACCGCTGGAGGGATTTTAATGATACTTGGACCAAGGGTAGACCACTAGGCAAGGATGAATTGATTAGATTTTGGGACAAATCCGTCAAGGGTCAATGAACTTTGTCCTAAAATGCCATTTTTTGGCTATAACTCCAGTTAAGAGTGCTTACTGTTGATATAATTGGGTGGTTAGGTTAAAAAACAAAGAAAAATATTTTGGTAGAGTCACAGGGGTCAAAGGTCAAGGTCAAGGGTCAAAGGTCAATGACCTTTGTCCCAAAATCTCATTTTCGGCTTGTAACTTCAGTTAGGAGTGCTCAATGTTGATGTAATTTGGTGGTTAGGTTCAAAACCAAAAGACAAATATTTTTGTAGAGTCACAGGGGTCAAAAGGTCAAGGTCAAGGGTCAATGAACTTTGTCCCCAAATCTCATTTTCAGCTTGTAACTTAATTTGGTGGTTAGGTTCAAAACCAAAAGAAAAAAATATTTTGGTAGACTCACAGGAGTCAATGGTCAGGGTCAAGGGTCAAAGGTCAATGGACTTTGTGCCAAACCTATAACTTCAGTTAGGAATGGTAACTCTTGATATAATTAGGTAGTTAGCTCCTACATAGTGGTTGCACTGGGCGGAGGCATACCCATCGACTGCGCGCAGTCGAACTTCTCTAGTTGTTATTTCAAGTTGGTAAACATAAAGAGGTTTCCAAAACTAGGTGAAAAAAGGTAGTGTCTGACAAGATCTTTTGAGAAAATACAAGTATTGAACATAAATAGTAACTGATGGAGTTGCATCTTTTATTTTATTTGTTGCATCAGAATTGCCCTGAAAAGAGATAAATGAGCAAGTAAATTCATATGGAATACAAAATTTAATGACAATTCAAAATAGCGGTTACAGTCCAGAAAATCCGTGATTTTTTTTAATGAGAAGTTTATATTTTCCTGGGTATTTCTGGAATAGTAAATCATTATCCTTTTCACACCCAGAAATCATACTGTAGAATTTGCATCAATTGAGTTGTTAAGACTGAAATTGCATACTTGGTTAAGGGTTCATATTATTCATTCCCTATCTGTATACTAATTACAGTCATTTCCCTTAAAATGTTCAGAAATTGAAGTGCCATTTTTGTCATGTCTTGTGTAGGTATCTTTTTTCAACGTCAGTCAACATACGGTTGTTGCCATATTGCATCATGTCAACATATATGAATAAGATGGAGTAATTAAGGATCAAAATAATAAACCTCAGTCCAAATTTACAACAACAAAAACTTTTACATTCTCTTCTCCTTTAAAGTCTTAACTCTTAGTTTAATCTTTGTGAGTTATCTTTTACAGTTTTCTTACTTAGTGTAATGTGATTACATGTGTGCAGATGACCTACTAAATAAATGTAAACATAAGATTTGAAAATGTAGCTATAATTGTGTTAGCTTAGACTACAGTGCCTTAGGTAATTGCTTTCAAACTGACCACCAATATTAAAGTGATGAGTTGTTACCTAAATAAAACAATTATTACATCAACATGTCCAAATATCAGTAACAAAAATGGAACTAGTAAGTAATGACTGTAAAACATATTTTGTTTTTAGTTACACTGTTTTTAGGTATGATGTACCGGTATGTATTTTATGTGGTCTTTTCTGTCACTTTTATTTGTTAGGTCCAGGGATGGGTGCACCTCTTGTATCTGTCGCAGTCGTAGCAAGGACAGTAGCACAGCTATGGAATGTCCCCATCATCGGCGTAAATCATTGCATTGGACGTATCCTTCATTTTTTTTCAAATTGTTGTTTATTTCCATTAGTTACTTATACAAGTATTTTATTGTACACATATTATTTCCAGTTAAGGGGAAATTGCAGGATAGGAAGTAGATTGTATAGTAGTGGTGTATGGTGTCAAATGGACTTTTCTCGTTTGGTGTCTTAGACCGATATCATCAATTAATGCCCTAATGATTGTACACTATCAAACGCTTACATTTTTGTCGAGCCCACTGAGGTGGAGGGAGACTATTAAGGGATCACTTTGGCGTCCGTCCGTCCGTTACGCTTACAAAAACTTGAATAACTCTGTGCTAAATGCTCCAATTTCAATCAAACTTGGATGGTAGATGTCTCGTAGGGAGCTGAAGGTCACCACAAGGTCAAAGGTCACTAACAGGGGTCAACGACCTTTTTGAGCCCAACGTTAAGTTTTTCGAGCAAGTTTTGATTATGGCCCATAACTTTGCCCCAATTTGCCCAATTGTGACCAAACTTGGGTGGTAGATGTCTCATACAGAGCTGAAGGTCACCACAAAGTTAAAGGTCACCGACAGGGGTCAACAACCTTTTTGATCCCAATGTTAACTTCTTTTTGAGCAAGTTTCTGTGTACGCGAAACTGGGCGAGACACATTTTGGCTATCGCCTTGTTGTTTTAATTAATAAAAAATACTGGGGAAGCCTTTGCCCTACATTAGGCTGATAATGGCTGATCAGCCATTCCGTGTTAGTGTCATGCGAGTCACGCATGCTGCATGTCACGAGTCACAAGCCAGGGTAAATATGATTGCTTTACATGATCAGGTAAAGCAATCAGCTTCAATAATTTTCTTGGTTTTGAACTATACCCTAGCTTGTGACTTGTGTGACATACAGCATGCATGACTCCTGTGACATTTACACGGAATGGTTGTGATGATGGTGATGATGATTTTAAAAAATAAAAATGTTCGGGTCCCCAAAATTTTGCCATGGGTAGTGCGAATTGTGATACATTATCTCCTCACTGATCATTCAAAACTTAAAGCCACTGGCTAACATTTACCACAGTTAAAAAAATCTGAGCTACATGATTCCCCATGCTACCAGTGTCTTTGATAAGGTCTAAAAATAAAGCCCTGAAAAATTGTATTTCAAAATGATTGTTTAGTGTAAGTGAAAATCGTAAGTTAGCCGGATTCACTTGCCCATTTCCTCCCATAGACTTGTAGACCTTGAGGCTATTTTAGGCTATGTGTGTAGACCTAGGCTATTTTCTACTCGCCCGGAGTATAAATTGTTTATTCATTCATATGCCAGTGGCAGCGTAAATTTCCAAACTTTTGTATTTTAGGGTGTTTTTGATCCATTCAAACACTACTATGTAGCTCAGATATCAAAGTTTGACATTTTTTTTTTAAATTGAAGCTCCACAATGTTAGCCTATCACTTTAACACTTTAATATGTCATTGTAGACAATTTTTTAGTAGGTATTATGTTTTCTGATGTCTGGCTTGACAGTACCAACATTTAATGACAAATTGATGAAAACATTTTCAGATCAACCCAAACTATAATCTGGTCTTAACTTATTGTAGATCAAGTACACTGTATAAGGTTTTTACTGCATAAAACCGGGTCCTCTATGAAAAATTTGTTACGACTGCTATTTCGTTCTCATTTTCTTTTTCTTCGGCACATATTGTGAAACCGTAATTATTCCCTAAGCCAGTGTAGTGATAAATTGGTTTTGGGACATATTCAGTGCATTTCATCAAATTACAGTATAACAATCAATTTTAGCAAAACCAGTAACATTGCACATTAGATTGTCTGTGATACAGTGCAATATCTGCAACATTAAGGAAATTCCAATGCTATTATGAAAATACCAATTCAACCATTTGTATGAAGAGATACAATTCTTAGTGTTAATTCCTTAACTGTATATAATTTGGTAAACACAGACATTGAAATGGGCAGACTGGTAACAGGTGCTCAGAACCCAACAGTACTCTATGTCAGTGGTGGCAACACTCAAGTAAGTAGTACCAGTCTCATTCAATTGTTGTGAGTAATTCTATGTTTACAATTTTTGTATTAGGTAATTATACCCACGCCAAACAAAGTTTGAAGGGGATATAGGGCGGTCGGTCGGTCCGTTCGTTGCAAATCTTGCGGATCGAACTACTTCCTTAGTTTTTGACCAATGCTCATGAGATTTGGAACACACATTTGTCTTGTGTTAAAGATGTGCAAGATACATTTTCAAATGTGTCAGAATGTAGTCATTACCATGGTAACGGCATATTATGGCAAAAATCTTGCGGATCAAATTACCAGTGTTGTAGTCGAGTCACCACTTTCCGAGGCCAAGACCGAGTCAGAGTCACTACCTTCTGAGTCCGAGTCACTATTGTCCGAGACCGAGGCCGAGGCCGAGTCCAAGTCACCAACTTACGAAATAATGCAATATTCTAGGGCAAAATTTTAACCTTTAAAATTACTTTGAAATCTTACAATCAATTAAACACAATCTTTCAACCAATCAACCATTCATTCAAATCAACCAATTACTGAAATTGATCACTTTGGGGAAAATTTAAACAAAATAAAGCAAAAGCTCTTGATTTTGAGGTAAACAATATTTGATGTAATTTTTACTGACTAAATGTCTTCAGAACATTCAGCTAATAAAAGGGCGTCGACTTTCACCATGCCTGTCTTGTTGCAGTATAGAGCAGCGACATCACAGAGAAACATCAACCCAAATGAATAATTATGTGAAACTTACGAGCTGGGTATAATAAAGTCATATCGATCAGAAGTGAATTTACTTCGCTTCAAGTTATATTAGGATTTCCATACTTCTTTGTGGCATATTCGTTGAAATTACTTCAAAATCCATGTCCAAACAAATCAAGCAGGGTGGCCTCGACCCGGCCTTGAACCAAATCTCCGAAGCCGCATGGTACGAGGCCGAGGACAAGTCCAAATCACGGGATTACGAGGCCGAGGAGTGGCAAAGTCGGCCTCGAGTCGTCCATCCCTGCAAATTACTTCCTCAGTTTTTAACCAGTGGTTATGAGGTTTGGTAAACACATTGGTCTTGGGGTACAGATGTGCAAGACATGTTTTTTTTATGTGTCGGAAACTGTGTTGCCATGGTAACTTCATATTATGGTAATAAATCAGGTGAAAATCTTGCGAATCAAATTATTTCTTCAGTTTTTGACCAGTGCTCATGAGATTTGGCACAGTAATATTGGTCTTGGGGTGAAGATGTGCAAGACACTTTTTTTTAACCCCTTGGTTACAGGAACTGGATGTATCCTGTGTTAACTCTATGGGATTTTCAGAATCTTGGAGTCAACGGGTTAATGTGTAGGAACTGCATTGCCATAGTTATGGAATATCATGGCTATTTAATAGTCAGGGATGTGATTAGGTGGTGGTATTAATCACCCTCAGTGATATTTCTAGTTAATTACTTTGTTTACTGCAGTATCTCAAGAATACACTAATGGATTTTCACAAAATTTCACTGAAGTATGTATCATCATAGACAAATGGACTAATTAAATTTTGAGGTCAAATGTCACAGGTCACTTATTGTCATGTACCAGTAACTGATAATGGGGGTAACTTTATTTACCACCGGGAAGATGAAGTTTCATGAAAGTTTATACAAGTATGTGTCATACAGTGATAAATGGAATAAATTTTGGGTGTCAAGTGAGTCAAAATTAAAACAGTGATAGTATGCTCATTACATGTGGAAGTGACGAAATGTTCCTAAAAATTACAGGATATGTCTTTTTGGTGTCAGGTAGTGGGCAATTCCAGCATTATGGACATTACATTCAGAGACTTTTTTTTACAAATTTGGGGGCTTATTTGTAGAAATTATCATTATCATTCTAAACCTATTTGTGGTAATCTCATACAGGTCACCCTGAAGTGTTAACAGTTTGAATTTGAATTAGTTTCTATTTATCATTTGGTAGTTATCATACATAATGTTTGTCATTATGGACATTATATTTTTGGGACATGACTTTTCAGCTACCAACACATTTCTCAAAAATTTTGTGAGCTTAAGCATGAAGTGAAGCCAATTTTCTTCTGAAATTGTTGCTGAGGACCTGTTTAAGTTGTAGGATGACAATTAGGTATGACAACTTCAGTATATCCCATACAAGACCAAAAATGTTGTGTTATGGACATTACATTTTTAGCGTTACAGACGTTACAACTTGGACCACTTTTTTATACTAAAAAACATTTGATAACTAATGAAAGGCTAGTATTAGTCAATTGTTATCCTTATTTAACAATAAACTACTACGAATTAATTCTGAAGTGCTGATGAATGTGAAATAATGAGTCTCAAAGATTTTGTGGGGTTTTTTTTTAAGAGAAATATTTGCAAGAAAGAATCTTTGGAAGAAAAGTATGCCTAAATATACTTCAAATGTATTCAAATACCACTTAAATTAAAGAGTTTGACAAGTTCTATTGTGTGATTCTAAATTGATCATTGTAGCACATATATTTTTAGATTTTTACAAGATTACATTATTTTTAGCCCGGGTAACATTTTTGGCGGAATTGCCCAGTAACTTTGTGTGTCACAATCTTACTTTTTCTCGTCAGGTTATAGCATACTCCCAGCATAGGTACAGGATATTTGGAGAAACCATTGACATCGCTGTTGGCAACTGCCTGGATAGGTTTGCCAGGATATTAAAGGTAGGGGTGTTCCTGATGAAAATATTCTTTTTTTGTCACTTCATTTCATTTCTATCAACCATAAATTATGCCATCACAATTTGAACATTATTAACCCAAAACAGGCTGGTTGGGAGATTCTACCCCACCCCCCCCCCCCACCCCTTACGTTTTCCATGTTATATCCATACTGATGACTTTTTCTTTTGAACCTCCCACATCTTTTGAGACTAAATTTGTGATGTCCGGGCATGTGGTTCCAAAATTCTGCAACATTTTTTATTTACATGTCAGACCAAAAGTTGCTCAAAAACATTATTTCATTACAAATTGTGTTTTCAGCTAAAAAATCATAAATGTATAAAATTATTGATTTTATGATGTTTATGATTGCAAAAGTTTCCCTGACAAATTTCAGTGAAAAAACAACAAAAAACAAAAGGTTAGAAAATAGAGAAAGACATAAGAAATAAAAAGAAATACATAAGAAATCAATTATGATTCTGAATTTTTTCAAGTATATTTGCGAAGAATACTACAAAGAGTGTCTAGACTTAAAAAAAATAGTATTTTTGAGCTGTATTAAAGATTGTGTCAGGGATGTGCAAGTCCATTACTTCCCTTCATTATCAATACCAAACGGTAGTTTAGTACTTACAAATGGTGTGCTGAAAGTTTGAGATCCATACGTCATGAATTTGTTGTTTTATGAGAAAAACTAATAACGACATGTTACCAGAATGTTGTTCTTTCTGTGAGTTTCAATTTTGCTCAAACTGCGAATCGCGGTTATTGTGTAATGTCGAAAGACCAGCGCAGCGCACTGATTGGTCAAACGGCTACCCTCTGCACGACATTTAGCTAACGGCTGATCGGACAATTTTGAAACGGCACGTCCACGTTTGACGTCGTGGATTTTTTGAAAATGCTTCCCAGTAATTTGAAAAAGTATGAAGTTTAACCGTCCAGATTTTCACCAAAACTCAATATTTTACCCCAAGTCTCTATGAGAGGTGTTTATTTATATCAATCTTCACATTGGATATGATTTCATTGTAGATGTTTTTTGACCTGCAAATCAATGACACAATTTTTAAGTCATTGAGCAGTAAATTGTGGTTTTATGCATTAGCATAATTAATGCGAAATTATTTCCAGGTAAAGTATCAGTTTAGGAAAGGCAATCTGTATGTGAAAGGCTTTGTCAGTACAAATTTGTGTATGCATGTCATATCTTCAATTTGATCAAGCACATTTTTCTTTTCTTTTTCTTTACAGCTTTCCAATGATCCTAGTCCAGGTTACAACATTGAGCAAATGGCAAAAAGGTAACTGCATAGAAAAAAAAGGAATAAAATGTCTCAGAAAATTAAATGGAATGAGGAAGTGAGCTTAATTCAGTAATTGGTTTACTAATATATTCAATTTCATTATGTACAAATTCTGACAAAGTATGCTTATTGCAACAGTATCCCTAAAGTAGTATACAAATATGTACCAGGGCAAGATTCTCTGGTTGGAACAATGATGCCCTCGATGCCCTCGCATAACCGAGGGCATCAAAGTTTCATGCAGAGACTCTTGCGCCATCACATATTTGTCTTATATTCATCATTAATCATGAACGGAGAAACAACAAAGTATTGTCACATTCCCGAAAGGAAATTTAGAAATATTAAGAGTTATATATCACATTGTCTTCATATGAAAAAGTGAGTGAAACACCTCATTGCAAGATTGTCAGAGAAGAACCTTACATAAATTTGAATATTTTAATAAAATAACAATTTACCTAAGTTAGATTAACATCTTGCATCTAGGAGCTTTTTTATACTTCCATAAATTCATTTTTGGTGTAGATATAGCCATTTATTTAAATTTGCATGTTGTACTTATGGACTGTCAAAGTTTCAATCAATCCTAAATATCCTTCTAATTTTATCTTACAGAGGTGAAAAATACATCGAACTCCCATATGTTGTGAAGGGAATGGATGTATCTTTTTCAGGACTTTTATCATACATAGAGGTAAATAGTAATGAAACATAGATTTATTCATAATCAATTGGTAATTATCATGTAAATATATGCCTTCATTTCTATATATTTATGTATTTGTGGTGTACTTCTATCTTATTTTTATTCAAATTTTTGGTAAGAAAACATTTTGTGATGTTAGTTTGGACTTTTTAAATACAAATGGGAGTGAGAATGTTTCAGTTCTGTGTTTTGAATGAAATTTTAAATTTGTGAAGTTTGAAATTACATAGCTCAACAAGAGCATACATTTGTAAGAATTTGTAAAAAATTATTGTCCAATGCAAATTTACTTCGCACCAGCATTACAACTTTACCAAGAAAAATTAACATACGTGTTCTATACAAAAACAATGATAACCATACAAAACTGTAATTATTTTAAGGAAATTTTGCAGTTCAGTATCAAAAACACAAATGCATTGCGGTTATATTGTGTTTGTTGTTTCAGCTATTTTAATAGAATATATATTTTTTTACTCATTCTGGTCTTTGTCAAGTAGATTGTTTTGAATTAATTTATATATTTATGTATGTATTTATTTATTTTTTGTTATATTTGTAAAGTGCATAGAGATGTAATAAAATGCGCTGTATAAAATCAAGCTTATTATTATTATTATTATTATTATTATTTATTTGCTTATTCATTTACATGTATTTATGTATGTACTTATGTATTTATTTATTCTATATTTTTTTATTTATTTCTTCACTTATTTATTCATCTGTTTGAAAGTCATTCATTCATTTTTTTTGTAGGATGTTGCCCACAAGAAGCTGAAAACAGGAGAGTGTACTCCAGAGGACCTTTGTTTCTCGTTACAGGTAATCAACTCATCATCAATTCATGCAAGTCATGAGCAACAGATGTATTGTTGATTATAATACTCTGCTGAAACCAAACTGTAGTTGGTAATAACATAAGCAAATTATTGCATTAATCTAGAATCCTGTGTTTCTAAAACTGAGTAATCTATCACTCCCAAAATCCTGAAACCGGCTAAAAATTTGTTCAAGGAAATAATGATAGTAATAACGAAAGGAAATCATTGCATTAATTTAGAACCCTTTGTTTCTGAAAATGCGTAATCTTATATAACTCTCAAAATTCAGAAACAGGCTTAAAATTTGTTCAAGAAAATAAATTAATGAACTCCTATCAGTTTTTTTTGTAAGTCAGCATTTCACCCGAGTGTGAGCAGTCCGATCTTGACTTCTCAGAAAGTCAGAAATTTATAAGTACACACATGTAGTATAATAAAGGAAGTATGAGTACTTACTAGTAATTGTTAATTTTTGACCTGTCACCACAAAATGCACCATAAGTCAGAAAAATAAGAAATTGTGTTTTTCATATAGCCTTAAAGTAGACACTGTAAGCTAAGCTTTAAAATGGTGTATAATTTTTCTAAGTTGGACAGAGCAAACCCATTTCAAAACCCCAGTCACATGTTTGGACTGTCTCCCAAGCCATTATCAAGAAAGCAGAGAAAAATGACTGCAAAGATAGCGTTCATTCAAGCAAAACAGGAGGGTTTGACTACTGAATGGTAGAGAGCTCGGTAAAAACTAATCACTTTCCAAAAGAGAACTGTGGATTGGACAATCCTTTCTGGCTATTACAATTATTGCCAATGAATGATTCACAAATGTAAGTTTGCAGTGATTCCAAAATTATTACAGAGGGACTTTCAGATGTTGGATAACAAGCATTTATATTAAAGCCGAAGTTTAGTTTTGGGGATTTTTGTTATTTGAAAGCTTTATGCCCCAAAGTCATAACCCTGCAATAATAGATTCTGAATGTCTTTAGTTTTTTTTAAATTAGTATATGAAAAAATCAGGGGGGACCCAAGATTTTTGACTATATTTTATATTATAGCATCCAAAGGGTTAAAAAGGCTTAAGGTTACTTGCTGTATACCTCATCTGAAAGAGCAGACTCTGCTCTTTCAGATGAGGTATAGCTCATATTACCTTTTTAAACCCTGTGGATGCTATAATGTAACAATATAGCCGAAAATCTCAGGGATTCCCCCCCCCCCCGAGATTTTTCATTAATTAATTTAAAAAAAAACTAAAGACAAAAGAGGTTATATGAGTTATACCTCATCTGAAAGAGCAGAGTCTGCTCTTTCAGATGAGGTATACACATGCAACCTTAAAGCCTTTTAACCCTTTGGATGCTATAATGTAAAATATAGTCAAAAATCTCGGGGTTCCCCACTCCCCCCCCCCCCCCCCCCCCCGAGATTTTCATTAACTAATTAAAAAAAATAAGACATCAGAATCTATTATTGCAGGGTTATAACTTTGGCCGCGGGCTAAACTTTCAAATAACAAAAAATCCCCAAAACTAAACTTGGGCTTTAAGGGGTATTGGTTATCTCACGATGTGAAGATAGAACTTGTCAAAATTTCCAAGGTCCCGCAAAAACATGGTCAAAAATGATTTCAAGAAAAAATCATACTTCTGATTCAATTCTGCCCCTCAAATTTAGACAAATGAAAGATGAGTGTATGTACTTTTATAAAATGTCAGAATCTCAGAATCAACTTTTCCAACCTAACTCGACTATTAACTGCATTTACGCCAAAAAGTACCATTGCAACTTATTGTTCGTTTTGTAGTGACAGGTCACATTTGGTACACAGTTTCACTGTCAAAAGATAACTAAGAGGGAGCTAATACTAAACTTGTAATGTAGAGTTGTTGTTGAAGGATTCTTTGCTATATGTTATTCAATTCTATTTCGTGTTTACAGGAGACAGTGTTTGCTATGCTGGTTGAGATCACAGAGAGAGCTATGGCACATTGTGGGTCATCAGAGGTCCTTATTGTGGGAGGGGTTGGTTGTAAGTTGAACAATCAGAATTGCTTTTATATCCTCTGTTTAAAGATTGTGTTTGGGATTTGGAAGTCCATTACTTCCCTTCATTATTAATACCAAATGTTAGTTTAGTTCTTACAAATGGCGTGTTGAAAGTTTGGGATCCATACATCATGAATTTGTTGTTTTATGAGAAAAACTAGTAACGATATGTTACCAGAATGTTGTCCTTTCCTCGAGTTTAAATTTTGCTCACATTGCGAATCGCGGTTATGTGTACGTTCACATGACCAGCAGAGCACACTGATTGGTTAAACAGTTAAACTCCGCGCGACCGTAGGGCTAACGGCTGATCGGACAATTTTGGAACTGCCCGTGCACGTTAATGTCACTGTAAATTTTGAAGTTTAAATGTCCAGATTTTAACCAAAACTATGTATTCTACCCAAAGGTTCTATGACAGGTGTTTATTTATACTAATCTTCACATTGTGAATGATTTGAGCTGATTTCATTCATTTTGCCGTTTTCTGATGTGCAAATCCCGTACTCTGTCTTTAAAGTAATTTAATCATTAATTTGTAAGTGCCTACAGTAGGCTACTTGTTCAGTTCTCAGTTTACTTATCGCTACCAATATTTATTTGTGTAAAGTGAACAAAAATGCAATAAAGTTATGAATATAAACTCTTCCAAATTCCCTGTCTTGAATCCAGAAACATATAGCTTATACAGTATATATAATATTGAAAGTGTATTATACTCCATGTTATACTGCCGTACACTGGTGTACAAGAAGTGAAAATGAAATAGAAATTTTACCACTTTGTCATGATTATTAGGCAAAAATAAATGAAACAAACAAACAAGTATACAGGGAGATATCAGCAGTTTATTAGACATTTCTATGTAACTGGTCACAAGTGCTTGCATTTTTAAGTTCAATGCATATTTTTATCATTTCTGACTTTTTCTTAGGTAACAGCAGATTACAGGAAATGATGGGTAAAATGGCAGAGGAGAGAGATGCATCATTGTGTGCAACGGATGACAGGTAAGTTCGGGGTATCTGTGTTCCATTTGCTAGAGGCACTGTCACACCCACCCAATCAGACTTGCTATGGCAATACCAGAGCACAGAATTAACAACGGCAAGTAATCTGTGGAGCTCTGTCAAGAAAGCACCAAGCACTGTCACACCTAACAAATAGGCTCGCCAGAACAATACCAGAACACAAATATGTTGATTTTCAGGGATCAGTACTAGTTCGACAGTGCAACAGTATCACATCAGTAAGAATGGTAGTACATCAGGGCATCGGCATTAGGCCTAAAAAAAATTGTTGTATTGGCGTAACCCGCCTGACCCTAAAAATATCCCCGACCCTACTTTTTTTTCTTTCTTTGTATTGCTATCGATAGTATCGATATCGCATATCGTGCTGACTTTGCGATCGAATTGAAAACCCGGAAGTGTTGCGGACAGAACAGCGATTTTCCTGCCATATACGCACATACAACGCACTTCATGCGCTTCTATATGGAGCCTCGCTAGCTATAGCCTCTAGCTGCGCTAACTACATGTAGCTAGCGATGATCGAGCTGTTTACCTCAACATGGCATCTTACGCAGTAAAGAAAACGGGCACACTTGGGCCAAAGATTATTTTCAGTATCCTCAACTTTGGCTTGAATGATGTCATTGATGAACTATTACAAGAAAATAGCGGCTTCCGAATTGGCCGATTGTAGGCTTATAGTTCATAAAGTGAAAGCATTGGGCGCTGATAGTGGCCCATTAAAAAAAAACACCCTACCGACCCTATTTTTCATTGAACCGTTACTCCAATACAACAATATTTTTTTTAGGCCTTACTACGGTATCGCATCGGCACCTGCACTTAGGCCACCAGAGAACTGACAATTCATTACAAATCGTTACCAGTGCTCTACTGACATTAGCAATGCCGTACCGGAGTACTACGGTTGTAGTCCCATTGCATGCTCCAACAGCGCAACGGCAGAATTTTTGTAGCATGTTCAAAAATTTCTACTGTCGTTGCTAATTTTGTTACTGATGTCCTTACAATTTACTTCCATTCTTACCGATGTGATACCATTGTGCTGCCAAACTAGTACTAGTCCCTGAAAATTGATAAATTTGTTCACCAGTATTGCTTCGGCGAGCCCCATTAGTTAGGTGTGACAACGCCCTAAATGTCCCAAGATTTAGTTGAATGTCAAATGTCACTTTATTTTGTACATTCAGTTGAATGCCTGGAGTTGATTTGGTATATCATCAATATTATAATTGAGAGATAGTAAGCAAATAATTACCGTTGGTGAAGGTGAGGGGACCAACTATCACTTATGAGGCGATCTGGATGTAGCTATCTTTCCGAAGCTAAGCTGAGGAAAGATAGCGTAAATATCCAGATCGCTGAGGAAGTGATAGAATGTCCCGTCACCTGAAACCAAAAGGTGATTATTTGCTTTATAATCCACATCAGAAAACATTTTAACAAAAGAAAAGCAAAGATGTATATTTCATTGGAAAAAGACGTTTGGGCCTAAATTTGGAATACGCGCCCGACCAACTTCTGGGTGCGCACCACCAGGGACGTCCGATGTGCGCACGTGCGCGTTAGCGTACATGTATGTTCGTATTGCACTCACGAAATACGCACCGACGCGTTGGTGTTAGTACTTTTGTGTTTTACTGATCTCTTCAGTACACATAGTCCTAATGCGTCAATTATCAATATTATGATTACGTGCGAAATAAAAGTGCGTTACATTCGGACTATCAATTGACTATCTGTCAAATGTAACAAACTTTTCTTCTCGAATGATCTGATGGGGAAAACTATGCTTTATCGTGTGATCAACTCTTGGCCAATCCTATAGCGAGATTCTTAGTATGTGGAATATAATAACTCTTATCATATGGCTAGTGCCACTTTACACTACCTATAGTACCCTTTCTGTAGTTGCTATCAATATAAAGACAATAATTTGATTTGTTAATTAAAACACTTGTATAAAGTAGAGGAACAGCCCTCGTTGAATCTCGCATAAAACTGGAAGGTTTATGTTGGATATTTTTGTACAAATTTTGCAATTTTAATTCCTTAATCATTTGAGTCGTGTCCATACAGCATTTTAAGTTCCTGAAAACCCTTACCAACTTCTCCGTTTTGCAGTGAACTTGCAATAACAAACCAGAAACGGAGAGATGTGAAGTAGCGATCTTGATTGGAAACTTGCACTTTAAATAATATCCAGGGTGGGTGCAGTGCAAATCTGCTAAGGAGATTGAAACCCTTGAATTCACTCAAGAGTGTTGAAACTCCTCATGCGTTAACACAGCTGGAAACTCTGACTGAAACACCAAGTTTCCTCCTATGTGGACATGAGTAACAATATGATTTTTATTTTATCTTTTGTGTGACAATAGGTACTGCATTGATAATGGAGCCATGATAGCCCAGGCAGGTTGGGAAATGTTTAACTCAGGAATCACCACACCGCTAGAAGAGACATGGTGTACACAAAGGTAAGAAAACATCATTACTGATGTTATATCATTATCATAATTGTCATCAGCAGTCAAATAGTTACTCCCATGTCTGATGTCTTGTCCCTGAAACAGTGATGAAGATGAAATAGTAAGACAACCTAGTATCACCAAAATAGGATGAAATATCTAATTTTCTCTGAAGAACATAACTCCAGCAACATGATATTCCAAAAAGTAAATTAACATACACTCCAATATCACCCTTCTCATGTAACATTTGGTCATTTTCAAACAATCATTTTCGACAATTTGAGAGTCTTAAGGGCTCATTTCTTCCCACTTGGAGGTTATTAATGGATGATGACTACCATATTAGGTATAATGTAGGACTGGCATGTGTCATTACCAGTTGGATTTGAATTCTACAATTGGACAAATAATTATGATTAAAAATTGGTGCGTGAGTGACACAACAAATTTTGGACATGGGTGTCTGACCATTATCGGTTATGAGTACCATGAGTCCTA
Source organism: Eucidaris tribuloides (assembly GCA_001188425.1). Taxonomy (NCBI): domain Eukaryota; kingdom Metazoa; phylum Echinodermata; class Echinoidea; order Cidaroida; family Cidaridae; genus Eucidaris; species Eucidaris tribuloides. The sequence goes on along the minus strand of JZLH01S0326965.1, from coordinate 38,983 downwards.
AAATATGTGCATAATTAGATTACCTATCAAACATATGTAGTCACAATCAACCATTCCCTCTCTCTGGCAAATGGTCCCCCCTTACATGCGCGTGAGTGACACGACAAAATGCAAAAATACCCACATTAACATTAATTACCCTTGGACTAAATTCACTGTGTTACGACATATGATAAATTATTTTATGTAATTTTCATGGAAAACTATCATCTAAGATATCTAGTTTCAAAAAATATTGAAGCCTATTGATTTCTTGCAAGTTTTAATTTTCACCCTCATGTCCACTTTTGTTTGAAAATGGCCATTTGTAACAAAGATGTAAGAATTTTAACAAAATGATCCGTCCTGTTACAAACATTATAGGGGAAACTTGGATGCTGACATTTTTATAGGGATTATGCTATAGTAGAAATAAAATCTTGAGTCAATTTCTTTGATGTTGTTTTTTAAACTGATCTAGGCAAAAGGCTTTAGAAATAACAGAATGTGATTTTGAAGATGATTTCAGATTCTATAGTCTATGTCACATGTTTGTGCCCTTTACTGTGAAATTGCACATTCTTATTTTGGGGTATGTTATATTCTGTTTACCCTCATATTTTTGTGGTGTTTGGTTTTGAATTCTTTCCACAGATACCGCACTGATGAGGTTGAAGTAACATGGCGAGACTGATAAACAAGTGGATTGGCTGAATTGGATTATCAATGGTTGCTAAGGCCAGGAAGTCTGTTTGGTTACCTGGATGAGAGGACCTTCAAATCATGACGCCCCCTCCTTAACTTATCTACCCCTCACTGCCCTTCCCACACCGTGCTGTAGGATTTAAGCATCATGCTATGCATGTAGGAAGCACTGGTTTGTTTATTAGTACTGCAAAGAAGTTTTTATGCCACAATGTTTAACATATTTAACCCTAAAACCAGTTCACCCTCTGAGCATCACAACAGCAAATCTCTACAAGAGCTGTTATTTTGTGTGTGATACAAAAAAGAACTTGATTCAGGCAAAGTAGAACACAGTGAACAAAATAATCCGCTCATTTACATGATGTCATTGATGGCATATTGGGGGAATATATTTACGTATCTATTCATTTGTTTTTCATTCCTGTCAATAGACAATTTCAAGCTCTTTCTACTCATATTGATCATATTTGAAATTCATAGAATTCTTGTGAGCATATGCTTTTACAAACTAGAGTATCAGACCTCTCAATATGCCTATTTTTATCATGCTGCAAAGTCAACCCCCAGAGTTGATGTATTACATCAAACATTTATTGAACTGTATGTGATAGGGAAAAGTTGTCTGATAATGTGGGTATCATGAGGGCAAAAACTGGAACAGAGTAAATGTATCAATTCATTTCACCAGCCACATTAAAGTGATAGACTAACATTGTGGATCTTCAATTTAAAAAGTTGTCAAACTTTGATATCTGAGCTACATAGTAGTGTTTGAATGGACAAATAAACATCCTAGAATACAAAAGTTTGGAAATTTATGCTGCCACTGGCAAGATATGAATGAATAAACAATTAATACTTGGGGCGAGTAGAAAATAGCCTAGATCTACACACAGTAAGTTTATGGGAGGAAATGGGCAGGTGAATCCGATCAACTTACGATTTTCACTTTTTTAAAGCACTAAATAATCATTTTGAAATACAATTTTTTTCAGGGCTTCATTTTAAGACCTTATCAAAGACACTGGTAGCATGGGGAAGCATGTAGCTCAGATTTTTTTAACTGTGGTAAATGTTAGCCAATGGCTTTAAGTGAATCAAATCATGTATTCAAATTTCTGTAATAAAATTACAATCAGAAAAAAAATGGACATTATTCGTAAAAGTCTTTAGTTTTTATTAATTAGTGAATATAATTTAATCGAAAGTTAGTCAACTGAAGATGAATTAATTTTCTCCATTATGGAGGCGTCATGGTTTAGTGGGTAAGACAGTGGCTTCTTGATAATCATGCCACAGTCTATGTTTTCTTGGGTAAGGCTCTTCATGTGCATTACCTCTCTCCACCCAAGAGTCTTTTGTATGGTGTAGCTAGTATTTCATTGCACACACACAAAGAAACATTTTGTAATAAATTATTATATATAGTGAACATACTAACATGGGTTTGGTTTGTGTATGAAAGAAAACCAATAAAATAAAAGTAAAGTCAATGTTAATGAACGTATTGCTTTTTATGAGGGAAGTGTGTGTGTGTGCGTGTGTGTAGTATAAATGATTCCACACTACACTAGCTTGCAAGTCACTTGCATGTCATCCTTGTGTAAAATTACAAGGGGCAGCTGAAAAGTTAAGTTAAAAAGTTATTCTGCAGCAATGAAATTAAATTCAACCTTTTCTGACAGATACAAACTGCATCAATTATTTTCAGATGTCTTTTTTTGTTTTTCTGTTAGAAATGATTTTACATTTGGAGTCGAGGTTTCTGAAAATGGTCATCTTCGGCAGATTTTTTATGGCAGAGACTTGCCCTTCGGGACAGGGGTCATCATTCTGGGCTCTTTTGGGGCTCTTCTAACCCGTTGGAGACGATTTGAATTCACTATAACACAAGTTAAGTCATACGTAGTCTCCAACGGGTTAAGATTCTTTACAGTCTCTCTGCCACACTTTAAGTCAATGATTTTGATTTAAAGAAGTTGCATTCTCAACAGTGATAACCATGTTTTGGTGGATCTGTTAGCCTTTAAAGCCTTTAGAATGGTGACCCATGTCTTGGAAAGCAAATGTTTCCATCGAAAAATGTGCCACACATTCTAAACTCTTAGAAGCCAATATACATGTAAAAAACATTTCTGA